>JAPYYT010001133.1:4768-30768 GCA_030522565.1 Ceratosolen corneri
ACACTGTTGATGAGATGCTTACTAAATTTGGAAAATTATATACTGTAGCATGTGTAGATCACATGCAGAATCGCATTTGTATTCGATCGGAAAAAGAACTTTGTTATTCTATTATTAAGTTAAAAGTACGTTAAAAATTGTGTTGTTTTACATTGCTTGGATAATTTTTTTTTTTTTTTTTTTTTTTTAATTATTTATTGTTATAAAATATTTTTTTAAACTATAATTGCTTACGTAAATATAAGTATTCATTTTCTAATTGGATTTCTATAAATTTTTTTGAATTTCTATAACCGCGTCTATAAAATAAACCTACGTATAATTATACGCTTTTATATAACTTTCCAACTACTTAAGTTATTTATTATTGAAATTGTGGGGAAAATTCATTATTCTTTGTTGGAATTGTCCCAGCCATAAAACCGAACGTTATTATTTTCTATGTATGGCGTACAATAATGCCTTTTATAATGAAAAATTATTAAATCTTTTATTTTTTAAAAGAAGTATTTTACATATTAACGATGAACTTAGTTAAATATTAAATAAATTGTAAATGCATTTAAGCATGAATGTAAAGCATTGAAAATAAAAAACTTAATAATTATCTATTATCTTTGCATAGAGTATATCCGATAATATTTTTTTAGAAAATAATATTCTCATTTCTGGCAAAGAAAATCTTTGTAATCTAAAGCCTAGGGAATTGGAGTCGCATAGAATTGTCTAGAGAAGTAAGTGTGACTTAAATTGGCCGCTCAATACAAGTAAACTTTTGTTGAATTCTGATTCGACATATTAAGCTCTTTATAAGAGATTAGTACCGTCAATAACATCCTTTGAGTGGATAAAGACTCGAAAAATATTACCCTTACCGAATAAACATAATCGCAATATAATAACAACGGTTTTGATGATGATGATGATGATGATGATGATGATGATAATGATGATCATGTTGAGGAGAAGGAGGAGGAGGAGGATGATGAGGATGGCAACGATGTTAGGGCTTTGCTAAAGGGAAGGGAGTAGTAGTATTTGCCTTGACGTCTGGTCTTTCTTTGCTTTCAGGTCAGCGTCATTAAGGCCCCGAGTACGACGGCTCGGGGTGCGGTGGGGGCCGGGGGGCAGGAGCACCGCTGATGTCCTCCAGCCGGGTACTGGCTCACCGACTCAGCAGCCTACCAGTCAGCGACAGGAGCCGCGTGTTGGTCGTGCCAGGGCCCGGCCGGTGGTGGCGCCGGCGCCCTTGGGCCAACCCCACACCTCGACAGGCCCCGCTGCGGCCCCCACCGGGGCGCCGGAGGACGAGGAGGTGGAGGAGGAGTGCGGAGCTGGTGGTGGTGCCCGTGAGAGGACGAGCTGCAGGCACCGGTGCTCTGCCGCCGCCAGCCAGCCCGGCTCTGAATGTCTTCGAACATACAGAAGTCGTGCGTGGTAAGGATATTTATTTGTCTAGGATAAAGTGTCTTTATTTACTTCGCGGTGCCCCCAAGAATATCTAGACAATGCGAAATAACGTCTATTTAGGTGGCTATTCATTTTTAGCTTACGAGACATCGATTACAGCTTTTGCTTCCCCTCGAATACAATTCACTACTTTATTGATTTCGCATCTTATAGAATCTCAATTACTTATTAACAAATTATCGCTCATCCCATATTCCACTCATTCCATTTATGCCTGTCTAACATGTACATATTATGATATAATTCAATAGTTATTTTTTTTTAAATTGCCCTTCTTAAAATGAATGCAGCAGTTTTTCTTTGTCCTTTAAGGCATGAGCCCGACGTTTAAATGTAAAAAGTCCATTGATTTGTACGAAAATTGCATCTATGTGCATTTCCTATTGTTTGTGTCTGCCGTTATTCCTAGTACGGAATTAACGCCACAGTGACGCATATAAAATTAATTCCGTCGGAAGTTTACTCTCTAAATATGAAAATGTAGCTTTTCTGGTCGGCGAAATAAATTTACGGATATCGCTTGTAGTAAGTTTAAATTACTGCTATGATCTGTTCACTTTGGACTGTACAAGGGCATATTACTACATATATGGCGTTCATCTAAATTTGGATTATATGCAAATAGAAGTGATTTCTTGATTACGCTATATTATCGAGTACTCGTATCGATTACGCCCTGTAACTGAAACTACAGCTAAATTTATTCAAAATATGTTTTTACATAATATGAATCGGATCAATGTTATGAATAAAATTTACAACTAAAAACTAACAAACTTCTCGGCAATAGTCATAAAATACATATTTAAATTAAAATGAGGCATCTTTTTATATATTTTGCTTTAAATTGGCAAGAGTACAAGTCAGAATCATTTACGTCATAAAAGATTAAATACTATTTTTCAAAATATAATGTATAGAATAAGTATTCAGATCACGATAAGATTAAATAGTGAAATTAAAATCAGAAAAAGCATGAAATTCTTGAATAAGCTTTTAGAGTCACCTTTAAAATAAAATGTTTCTTTTTGTTGATATAAATTTCATGCAGATGATAAAAAAAAATACATGGTTTGTTTTGAATTTTTATATTTTAAATATTTAGTATTATTAAGTACCAAAAAAGTTTACCATTGTTGATTGAAATATAAAAAAATATTAAAAATATTTGTATTCAAAAGAGGAATAAAATTTACAACAAGATAAATAATTGCAAGGCTATTGGGAAATTGTAACTATTACTTTTCACCAATACAATTGGAATAAGATTTTCAAATACTATTAAAAAGTAGAATAAATCTAAAACCTTTTAAAAAAAAATTTGCAAACTAAATTTTCATAATTAATAATACACGTGTGCTAATGGTATTTAAAGAATTAATCTAGAGTTTAAATTATTTTTACTGGTATTATTTATCGATAGAGATGAATATTATATAATTACTTAGACAGAAAAATATAACGTAATTAATTATTGTATATTTAATTGCAAAATCACAAAAAAGAATTAAAATATTCAGTGTTGCAAATAATTGCCAATTAATTATTACATACATAAATTTTTTTGGAATTTTAATAATCATTTAAAATATAAAACCAAATTCTTAAATTTTCTAAAATGTACATTGATTTACATACTTTTCTTTTCTTAGAAACGAGTTGTTCTTACATCATTTAAAAAAAATTCTTTTAAATAAGATTTTTTATAAATATAAAATCTATTTCATTACAATATTTTAGTGACTTTAAGAAATGGCCTATATTAACAGCAAATAATAAGAATTTTATATAAAAAATAGTTTTAGAATTCAATATACGTATTTATTTGATAAAAACTTAATGATAAAATTTTTGAATAGCTAGATAGAGAGTATGGAAATAATTTAATGGAACATAAAAATAGAAATAATAAATATTAATTTCTTGATTTTTTTAGCGGAAATTTAATAATAATTTTGTGAATAAGCCAGAAAATCAACTACTTTACAATTTTTTTTGTTTATTGAAATGAAATTACTAAACTTGAGAACTCTTCATTTGATCATTTTTCATCATAATTATAAATTATAATTATACATATAACCAATAGATATAAATTAGCGGTTAAGAAAAATAAGCACAAAACAAAGAATTTATTTATTCTCGTATTCTAGATTTTTCGTTAATATATCTGAAAGGACTTCCGCTTTTATGATCATTATTCATTCGTTTTAAATTATTACTATATTAACATGTAAATAATAATATTATTCGTAGATTAAAAAAACTAATTTCAGACAATTACAAGATATTATGAATGCACTGTTCTTGTTAATTAGCCTATGAATTTTCAAGTATTTCAATTAATTAATAATTCATTTCTATAATTCAATTCCCTCACTATTTTCATGATTCACAGTTTGATTTATTTTAACTTTGTAAAAATAACATGATTTAAGTAAAAAATAATGCATTTTTAAATCAGAATTCATGTTGGCGTAAGCAGTATAGAATATCGTGTGTCTGTGTATCACACATTGTCACACTGATAAAAAACATAATAATTTTCAATGAATTGATGAAACAATGATTTTAATATAATTTTCGAATTTACATATAAAGTACTTGATAAAAATAAGTGGCTCGCTGATTGTATTTATACTAATTACATTAATTAAAAAATTGTAGATTTATAAGTGTTTTTTCGTATAATTTTATTTTCATTTTATTTCTCTTTTTTATGTTTATTATTTCTCCAATAATTTAGACTTTAATTACCTAAGTATATTTGAAAAAAAAACTTTAGATTTTTAAGAATATCATTTCTTTAATATTTATATAAAAATAAAAATTTATTTACTAAGTGAAATGAGCGTGGATGTGCGAGGATTTATTCAATAGTATGAGTATGCACGAGATCGAGAATGGTGTATTTGTGTGTTGATTTGCATGATTAGAAACGAGGATAACCATGATGACGTACTAATGTAAATGCAGGAAAAAGTGAACCATGTGATACATATTTTTATCATGTATGTATAGGTGAGCCTACATTTGTACTCATAAAATAAATTCATATATGTTCATTTTTTTTGTTTTTTTATTTGTTTTTTTTTTAAATTATAAAAATAGGTATGATATGTGTATAAGTCTGTTGTAATGCGCATTCATGTTTATTAAAATTTCATTCTTTAAAGTAATGTATGACAATCCATTTAAATATCAACTTAGAGCCGAGATTGTTTAATTTCAAAATCGTTAATTCTCCTTATCTTGCTTTTTCCAATAATTAATCTATCATCATATTTATAATTTTTATATTTCTTTTGTTTATAATTTTCTTTGATTAATAAAATTAATGGTTGATTGATCTCGTTTATATGTATTTTTCATTGGTAGATATAATAACGAGAGATTAAGTATTAAGTTGAGAGCGTTAGATTGTTCGGAGTACTCATAGGGCTTCAAATTCTTTTAACCTCCTTTTTATCATCTAGTACATTAAAGTAAAATGTTGACTAAGAAGGGAACAAAAAAATTTCAATTTATAATATTACAATTATTAATGCTAATAATTTGAGGCAATATTGATTTAGATTGAAAAAAATTTTTTAAACTGTTTATGTATAAGTTATTATTAAATAAATAATTAATACAAGACAAAAACTATATCAATATTTTTCACAAGATAAATTGACGATACTCATTATTTTTCTATATTTTTCCCTTCCGCCGCAGACTATTTTTCTTCAGTATTTCGTATAATTTGACATAAAATTGTTTTATAGAAATAACATATCGTTCCAATTTATTATTTTTATTTTTAAATTGCTAGTCTAACTAGCTTTTAGATGTTGAAGATTCTGACCCGGTTATGATTTACTATATTAAATAACGTAATTTAATTCAAAACGAACATGATCACAAATTAATTATATCGTATCTTGTAAATAAAATTTTTTTTAATGAAAATGGCTGATTATATGCTCTTCTGCAGAATTTAATTAGCAATTACTTTGGTCTTCTGTTAATCTTGTTTTTAAGATGGAAAGATATAGAGATCTGTTTGTGTAAGATGCAATGAAAAAAAAAAAGAGTTTATTAACTAAAACAAATTGACGAAACTCACTGTTTGTAATTTCACCTTCATTTCTTATCAATATTTGAAGAAAGTAAAAATTGTTTTACTTTTTATACTTTGTATCAGCTTATTTCATATTTATTATTGCTTATTCCATTTATTTCTTGTTGAGATGCTTTATATTGACCTACGCTAACTTTTTGAATGTCACTCGTATATGTTTGAAGTAAAATCAATTGTTCAATGATTTCCTATTTTTTATTCTTACAAAAAATTTAGATTACCACTTATTATTATCACTCATGCACTTTAGTTTATGCATTTATCAAAAAAAATTTACAATAAAACATTTCTAAATAAAATTATTTTTCATAATTAAATTTATCTAAGATTCGGAATGAAAACAAAAATCAAATATTTTTTAATAATTTTACTTTACGAAAGAATTATTAATATTTTAAATTAAAAGAATATAATGTCATTAATAAGAATTAATGTTAAAACATAATAATATGTTGGCTAATCAGTGCAACCCATTATCTTTTTGATATTCAGTAAAAAATGTGAATATTATGTTTAATTTAAAAAATTACGATGTTTATTTTATTTATACTATTAATGATTTATTAAAATGTTATATTATTATTAATATTAAAAAATGCAATTAACATAGTTTTAAAAACGATTAATAATTAATTAATTTATTAATATCTTTTGAATATAACTTGTTATATCCGAAAGGTTCAATTATTTTATACTTTTTATAAAAACGACTTGTAAAATTACAATAAATTTTGTTAATAAATTGTATGTATTTATATGCTTACTCCATGTATTTATGCATATTTATATGCATGTACTTAATATTGTGTTTTTGCATTTTTAATGGTTTATAATAAGTAAACAGAATCTTATAAAATAAATAATATCTTGTATTATCTTTTCTAAATTATATCTTATAAAATATAATTTTTTTCTATATAATGTTTTGGTTTTTTAATTTATATATTCAACAGTAATGAAAGAATTAAAATCTGTGTATATGTATAAAACATAGTATTTAATATCTAACGTACCTAAATTTTATCGAAGTTTTTTCCCAAAACATTGGAAAATATGAATGTGTTGTATTATATATTATGCCATTACACTAAATGTAATTTTGTTTAAAATTATCGTGTAAAGAAGTATAAAAATATATAATCATAATTTTTAACGAAACATTTATAGTAATTACAAACTTAATTACAAAATTAAGTTAAAAAATTATATCATGAATTATATAATCACCGCGTGCATGAACTTATAAATTTTATTAAAAATTTTGCATATATTAAAAAATAGGAAATTATTATTATTATTATTAATTATTATTACATAAGAAATCCGTTTTTCTCGACAGAACGTTGATATCGATATTGTTTTTATTGCTTTTAATAAAAAAACTTTCAGAATACATACAATTTTCTTTTCATGTTGAAAAGCAACGACAAATAAATAATTCATTCAAGTCTTCGTGGTATGTATAAATAATTAAACTGACCTCCATATGCAACTCAAAACATTTATCAAGAAAATATTTTGAAAGTTATTGATATTTCGAATTTATTTTTTACGTTCATTATTCAATAACATTTTTCATATTTTTAACTTTGCCTCATTTTATGTGACAATTTTAATGTATAATTTAATTTTTTAATTCAAGCATTAAACTATTTTAATGGATTTTAAATATTGTTAGAATTAGCTGTCATGAAAAAAATTATCTTCATTTATCCCACATAATATTAATCTTATTAATCTATCACCATACAAGTTCAAATTCAATATTAAATTTTTGTTTAATTATTGAATTATTTAAATCAAATAATTAAAAAAATTTCTGTATTTTCGGCATGATGACAGCACTATACAAAATTTTTTTTTGAATTTTGGCAAAAATGCAATATTATTTACTTTTTTATTGTTTATATTAAGATAAAATAACATAATAATAATAATTACAAAGTAATTTGTGTTAAAACATTATATTTTATGATAATCAATGCCCTAATCATTTCTAGAATATTTAAAATATTTCCTTAATATATTTCCAAATTTTATTACTATGAATAATTATCAAAATAATTTTCATTTTTTATTAAAAACATTATTTAATTATTTTTATATGTAATTATTTTATATATTACATATTAGTCCGCATATTATTTTTTATGTTCAGTTTTCATCTGATTCGTAAATACTAAATATAAAATTCAATTATTTATTTAATATTTAGAGAGTTTAACATTTAAACAGATATTTATAAAAAATATAAAAATGTAATAACTTAATAAGTAATAAGCTTTTCTTTGTTATTTTACTGTTGTATTGTGAAGGCAGGAAATTTTTTTTTACATTTACATTGATAAAATAAATGAAAATACAAATCGTCATTTAGAATATAATAAATAGATTATGAATAAACCATGATGATGAAATGAAATTCAGTTTTAGAATAGAAATAATACTTTAATTACCAAAGTGAATATAATTGAAAAATAATCGGAATAATTAATGAAAATTAAATTCTGAAATATATAATTAGTCATTGATAATCAATAGACTTAAGTGCTTAATGATCTTTATATTACTTTCTTTATATTAGTAGGAATATTTAGATTACAAAATAATACAAAATAGTTTATTCCAAATTTATTCTAAAATTTTAAATAAAAGCAAAAATCCATATGTTTTTATTTATAAAATTCCATAAATTATCAAAAAGCTTGCCACTTTTTTAATAACTTATCGTATTTTAATGAAGGAGAGACAAAAACTGGCAAATTACTTTTGAAATAAATAAATTGTATTCAATTATTCGAGGATTGAGGGAAGCAAATTTTATCCAGCTACTTTCACAATGCGAGTTGCAAGTCTGAAACATCATTTATTATTTCTTCGTCTATTATTCCTTATTATTCGATATCTTCAACGCGAATATTTTTGCTTAAATTCTATCCCCTTAATAATTCAGAAAAAGGAATGGAGTTTTGCTTTTTATACTTTTGATGTAGAAAGACATTGTAATTTTTGAAAATTTGTGTAATACGGGTTCTTTTTCACTTTTACATACAATATTCTTCTATCTTTTTCCTTTGCTTCGTTGCGTAATAGCCAGCAGACCTTTTAATTGGAAACTTGAATTATTGTGTTCGTCGGTTTTTATCCTAAAGATCCTAAGGAGAATCTTGAAATAAAAATAGATGGATTTCTTATTTTCAGAATTCATTCAAAACTTCGATTGTTTAATTAAGCAAACGAAACAAATGATTAATTAATTATTGTGTTATTATAATTGGACCTACATTCGCATCAAAATTAATTAATTAGCTAGTACATGTTAATTTTATTTTGAAAAATTATAAGAGAATGTGCATATTGTAGTATGATATTTCTTTATATTTTTATACTTTTTTAACAAATAAATGTTTAAAATACTAATATAAATAAAATATAATCAGAAAATTGTTTTTGAATGAATAAATGAATGATCATAAATATTTTTTTATGCAAATAATATTCTTAACATAATTTCCAGTACATACTTGTGTGATAATAAAGTAGACCCCTGTTTACCATTTAATTAAATTATTTTACTTTTCTGTTTCATAAAAAATTGGATACCCATAACATGTTAATCTCAAATTCGTACTTTTGTTCTTAATTTTGAAAATTTGTATCTTCACGCTCTCGTAGTTTATAAAGTACTTCAAACGAAGTCAGCGACTCTTCGAGGATCGTATTTCTCATTAAGCATCTATATTCTTGAGTCTTGCGGGAAATCGAGAAAGTTAACTTCCGACTTTTCTTGTTCTTTGCTCTCCACGTTTTTATTTTTCTCTTCTTCAATTATTTTCAATCTTTTTGTGTTTTATGATATTTTCTTACTACTAATGTATATTTCCTTTCCGTTTAATATATTTTCTACAATCATTTCATTGTTTTTGTTTTTAAATATGCAATCAAAATTTTACAAAATAGTGTGAAAAACTATTTTTCACGCCATTTTAACGAGATAATGATGTTTTAATAAATTTTTATGTAGAAAACTATACCATTACTTTTTTGAAAATAATGTAACATTTTATATCAAAATCTAGTAAAATACTATAATGAATACTCTTATTTTTCTAAATACACTAATTACAATAATAATTTAAAAAGTTTTTCATAATAGATCAATAATATTTATGTTATTGTGCAATTCATTAAAAGTTATTTTATTGAAAAATGGAATTCAAATTTTCGTTGGTGTAAACGATAAAATGGCAAGTTCATCTATTTTAAAACTTTCATAGCTGAAAGATAAAATAATTTAATGAAATAATATAATAATAACATAAAATTTAAAGTTTCAAATCATTAAAAATAATAAAATACAAATTTTAATCTTTATTAAGTACTTCATTTATAAATTATTAAATTATAAAATAAAAACAATATCAAGAATCTGAAGAGTTCATATTCTGTGTATTCTATGTAGGTTAGTTATTTATTGTATATGTTCACGGGAAATTATGCCGAAAAAATTCGAATACCACGCACATTATAAAACATAAGGTTTCTCTATCTGAGAATTTACTAATCAGCATATTTAAATAAACTTACATAGTTTCTTCTTCTATGTGAAATATATATTTTAAATATAGAATCGTCTGATCAATGTTAAGGAGTGTTTGAATTATGATATAATATATTTAAAATAGATCACAAACGTATCTTCGTTTTACTTCGTGTATACATTTTTCAGCAATAAAAATATTAAGATAAATACGAGTAAAGAATTGTACGTACTAAATTTTTATCATTAACTTGTCGAGAAGCCTTTAATAGCGTTTTTATTGTTCGTATGATAAATTTAGACGAATACAAAAGACGTTGAATAGCATATTGTGCATAGTTCCATTTATCATTCATTATTCCACTATTGGCACACGAGGACGTATTTTATGGAGAAATGCCCCTTACGATCAAAAATATTTCCCAAGTTTTAACATTTCTCCACCTTTTTCACTTTTTCTGTTCATTCGCCTGCATCTGGTATCACGTATTTAATTAAGATTCGTTCCTTATTCACAGTCATTTCAAATTAATTTCCATCTACTACTACAAATGTTAGCATTTGTATCTACTTTTTCTTTTCTTTTTATCTTCTCATTTTTCTATAACATCATAAATACTGCAAAAGATAACGTTAAGATAATGCTACTAATTCGTAGATCCACCTACGACGCTATTTTAAATATTATTACGTGACGTTTTAATTAAATTTGTATCATAGCTTTAGACTCACGAAGTTACGAATTTTCAATAAAAAATTTCATAAATAAGTTATAAACTATTTGTTAAGTATGGATATTATTATATAATTACATGCTTAATTGAAACAACCCTCGACTAATTGCTGTTCGATTTCAATGAATGGCAATAATGTCTTGAATTTGTCCTTCACTAATTAGTAAATTCTCAAAATCCATGCTTCCAATCCTTATCTACTTCTAATACTTAATACTTAAGCATATAACTGATTATTAAAATTGGTAAAATTATTTCTCACCTCAACTCGGATGAATTGCAGGGGCTTGAAGCGACATTGAGTGACAGCAAGAGGAAATACATCGATAAGGTGAATGCACTTTTGGCCGCTTGGGAGCATGTCACCAATTATATTACTAATACTTCAGAGACAACCCAGTCTCTCATAGAATGGGCGAACGAGTAAGTCTCCAAAATGAGTTTGCTGATTATCTGGCTCGCGCTCTCCTTTTTTCCCACTTAGCTCCAATCACTATTTACTCTTTAATGTATGACCCTCTTTATAGAAAAATAATTGTCAAAATGACCGTCACTATGATCAAATGATTCGAGCATTGCATATCGATTTTTCATAGCACAAAGCAAATAATTTAAAATGTTTATTTTTCAAGCTTTCGAAACATTTGAAGGATTTAAGTTAAATTGCGTTTGAATTTTTTAACGCATATTATAAATTGTACGACCGTAAAAATAACATTTATTTGTAGGACAATGTAGTTTGTATTAGTTACAAAGTTATGCAAATTAGTTTTTAATTAACAGTAGTTTTTATTAGTGATATTATATAGACTCATTTTTATAATGTATTGTACATTTTATTAATCATTCTATTTATGATTTTATTCGTAATTTTTAAGGTGAAATGTATTAAAATACGTTTTTTTTTTAAACTGGTATATATCTACATCTGATTAAATGTAAAATAATTGTTAAGTTACATTTTAAAATGTAAGTATCAAACTTGTCAATTTTAAAATTTCCAAATATATCTTATAATCTTAAAAAAGTTCAGGTATCAAAATAAATAGTTATTATTCTTCATTTGAAATAATTTTCTCTGAAAATATTAACTGTCACTATTTTAAGTGACTAAACCGTCACTTGTAGATTAAAACTTTTAATATTCTGCCTTCGACAATGTTTAATATATGGATAGTCATTACACAAATATCAGCGAAGTTTTAACAAGCATCTTGTTTAATATATTTCTGTGAACATTATTTGCTGAAATGTTGCAATTTTATTTTAAACTTACTTTTGCTAAGTGATTCTGTATCCTAACACCGAATTTTTTAATACCTTTGTAAATTTAATAAATTTGATGGATTCACAAGCACAAAGGTATTATTAGAGTTTGATCAACGATAAGCCGAACAGAAAATAAATTGTTACTCAAATTCACATTCACATTATTTATTAGACTGTCGAACGTATGAAAAGTTGTTCGATATAAATCATCGAACGAAAACAGATTCAACCGAGAGCCTTCGAAGAGAGCGTACTTGTGCGCTATTATTTTGGGAGTTAATTAGATAAAAAAAAGTAATTTCTCGTCGATGTTGAATTTGAAGACAGAATAACCTGGAACGTATGGGTACTATTTAAGCATTTTCATATCGCGCCTATATATTCGATGCTTCATTACCGGTCGCAACAGCATCGATCGCGCGTAAATATTTCGTTCTTATCCAAAAGTTGAAAATTGACATTGCTTGTGCAAACTATAATTTCTCACAATGTGACGATACATTCGTATTCAAGGACCTTCCTCTCTCATTATCCTCCAATGTTGATTGTTGCTCCCCACCAATACAATCCAGCCAAACGAAATAACACTTAACAAGGTCCTTCATGATTTTATTGCATCTATGCAAAAGCTTCCAAGTTTCCAACAGCGTGGGCTAGGAAATATTCAATAGGAAATCAGTGCTTAAAAAGTTTATCCCGCCGATCCTACAGGCACACACTCGAACTGGTATTGCGCGGCGAATGGCCGAAGCTTGCACCTGCGACGAGGACGCACCTGAACGTGACGCTGCAGAGGTGCACGAGTCAACTTGTTCAGCAGCAACATCCTTCAGCGAAGCGCTGTCAGGCGCTCATCGACTTTGTCCAGGACCCATGGGGCAAGCCGGCCCTCGACAGAATACTTAACGGCCAGTTGAACCCAGAAAATGAGGAGGAAGGTAAGCTCGATAAAGAAAATACTTGTAAACAATTGTTTTGGCATATTATAATCATGTTATTTGCTCTCTCTCTCTCTCTCTCTCTCTCTCTCTCTAGAGTTCTGCTGTCAAGAGAAAGGAGAGCTATTAAAGATGAGGCTAAAGATACTATGCGAGGACCGCTGCGAGGACATCGCGGTGAACCTCGCCGCGGCATGTGTTCGTTCGCTCCGCAGGAACGAGCGCTTGCGATCACTATCCGAACCTGGTCACGTCCATTACATGATCGACGTCTATATCGTCTTATTGTACAAACTCAAGCGCACCCACGATATCGTCGCCCAAGTGAGTGCTTACCTGATAGAACGCTGTCCTGGCGAATAGTAGCGCTTACCTACACAATGGCACTTGTTGATCATAAATTTAAGTAAGGAACGGGCATTTGTGTGTAAAGCCTTCTTTACCGAGTGCATTGGCTATTAGTTAAGAAACGATTGCGTAACGAAATTGAAATTCTTTGAGCATTATAGCAGCACCGGCTATTAGAAAATCAACCATAACGCGCAGTTAACGTGAAAGCACTGTTTATGGTTCACTTTAAATTACAAACTAATCGTAACTTGAGTCATGAGAACTCGTGTGCAATCTGTATGTATGTATTCTTTTCGCCATCGTGCGCTCGCGAGTCACCTCCGAAGCGACTTATCCCGACGCGTATCGATAAGAACGTTGCTAATCGTCGCGCTCTTACCGATTGCAGTTAAAGCTAATGGACCTGAAGGACGGACTCGAACTTATGCAGAGGCTGAGCGGAGAGAAGCCAACGAAGTATGGGACTGCGCGCGTCTGGCGAAACTCGAGTAAAGCAGCGGAGCTCGTCGCCCAGTACCTTGTGACTACGGGTATGGTGAGGCCCCTGGCTGAGGTAAGCGCCGCCACCCTCGAGCAGATCCTCAACTCGTGGGCGCTCCTACACGCCAAGTCCAAGGATGTCGTCGCGACACTGCCCGGCATCATCAGGAAGTTAATTGAGCCAGCGGAGAGCGCTCAGCACATATACATATTTTGCGGGGTGCTCATTAAGCATGTGAGTTCTTTGGCTTCGGACACTCGGGTGCCACCCGGCTCGAGGCGCATATCACACGAAACGTTAATTTTACTCTTCGACTTTACAGTTCGGCGATACGATAAAGCCGCTGGTGATCGAGCTCTATATTCGCGCCTTGACCACGGATATGAATGAGTTAGAGAACCAGAAGTCCAAGGGCGACAAAGAGAAAGTCCAGGAGACAGCACAGCGGCTCAGTCAGGAGTTCCTGAAGCTCGCCGATTATGTGAGCGACAGCGTCGGTATTGCTCGCGAGTGTGTACTCACGGCGTTTTCGCTGCATCCGACCAGGGCCTGTTACGATCGGATTAAGGACATGGCCGTCGCCTGCGGCAAGATAATCCGCGAGGCCCATGCAACGAAGGACGCCGTATTTAAAGGAGCCGAGACGAAGTTCGAGGCCGATATTAGCGCTAAAATCAAGGTCTTTATTATTTTAATAATGAAAGCTTACTTGATAGAACGGACTGTCGGGGCCAATCGCCCTTTTCCTCTTTCCCTTTTTCTCTCATCTTCTCATGTCCCTTACTTGTCCTTTCAGTATGGATACTCGCAGGTTGAATTATTTTTTTAAATTGTTGATTTCTTGAAAATTTATACGTAGATGGGGATATACAGCTAAGCTAAAGACAGAAATGTAAATCCTTTTTTTCTTTCTTTCTTTTCAATTATTTCAATAATGCTCCTTAGTTTTTTTTAGTATCTCACACATAATACATTGAATTAAAATATTATAGCCTATTTTTAAGATATCAAATCATTGATCTTACAGTGGATTGGCGTTAATAGAAAAGCTTGTATCGTTCTGACATTAATGACATTATTAAAATATCGAATCAGTTTTTCCATAAAATTATCATGATTCTTAAGTAAGTATAAAATCGTGCGCTCCTTGCTATAATTCAGTCGTAAACTTCTGCATGTAAATTATCTATCGTGATATATATCTATAGCGATGAGCGATGAGCGATGAGTTTCACATATTGCACCGTTACGTTTGACATTCGACATTGGCTTCGCTATTTTTTAAACTCTGTAACGTAAATAATACAATTGTCAAGAATACGCGCGCTTATATACAAATTGACTTACGCAAATGCGAGTATAAATGCTTTTTTTACTTGAACGCATGCGCGAGTACATAGTATATGCAACTGCTTATTAATGCGAGTAAGACGCGTCGAAGCATCTACGCGCCATAAATAATAATTTATGTAAAATAGAAGAATTAAAATCTTCAATTATAAGTTTCCTTCCTATTCATTATATTTCATTGTATTAATTAAATTAGTTTTATCGAATTACTATTATTAAGCAATTCATAATAGAGCAATTCAGTTCTTTGTGTGTTACTTACTTTGATATTAGCTAAAGAATGTTAAGAATATTGTTCATTATTAAAACTTAATTTGCTAAGATTAATAATTAAGAACAATTTTATTGGCCATTCGACTTTAGTAATTGTAAATTATTAGAAACGAAATGTTGTTATTATGTTTTTAAAGTAAATAATTTGAAATTGGTACGAATATTTTAATTCAGACCAAGTGATTTGTACATTTAAGAAATTGAAGAAAAATTTTAACACGCACTTTTTACTTTAGACGGAAAAGATAAAAAAAGAGATAAAATGCGAGGAGCCTACGAGTCTAGATGATACTGAAGTAACGTCGATTGAGAATACAGTCTGTGTACAGTTGAAAGATGGTAATCCGACAATGAAGGTGGAGCTAACAGCGATGGAAAAATCAAGGATAAAAGACGAGTCAACAATGGTAAAGACGTTGAGAAGGAAAGACAACTCGACATTAGAAAGTTTCTCGGACAACCGGGGCAAGTGCCATTCGCAAGATCCTATGACGGTATATATTTCAAATTTATTATATTCTCATATTGATTAACATGCATTGAAATAATTTTATGTGTAACAGTATATTAATAATTTTCTTGTACTGGATTATTTTAATCTGTTTTATTATTACAATTATTAATTATTATTACAATTATTAATTTATTATTACAATGTTAATGGATGTTATCCAAATTTTTTAAGTGTTTTATTACTGAGTTATACACACGAATTATATACATGAATTGTACTTAATTTTTATAAATATACCTCATTTTTTCAAAATTTTACAAAATTATGCATAAAAAACATAACGATGAATATAACTATATTATTTTTGTTTTTTAAATAAAAAAAAATTTTTTATCTGCAGATTAAGATCGATATAGACAAAGACATGGTAATTAAAGAAGAAATTTTATCTGAAATAAAAAGGGATCCCAATCAGGATGCACCATCTGCAAGGATTGCACCAAGTATTGAAAGGAATCAGGATGCTTTAATTCTTATTAAAGGCCATGCCGTAACTGGTTCGGCTAATTATGATGAGAAGGCAGTGCCCAGCCAAGTACTGGATGGCGAAAAGCTCGGCATAAGTCCACAATTATGTGACGATCTTGCCGTTGTATTAAGTAGTCAACGATATCATGTGCTCACTTGGTGGCTGGATTGGACAGAACTTAGCGAGCTCTGTGAAAGGTAATTTCGATCATTTAAATTTTCCACCTCTATGTTGTTTCTTCATTTTGACCAACAACATGATTAATTATAACCATCTATAATTACAACTGAATATACAATACAGTATTATACAATAGGAAATGAAGTATGTTTTAAGAATTTGTTTTATTATTAAATTAAGTAAATGATTATCATTTGTTTAAAAATTTATGTTCAAAATAATTATGTTCTGATTTAAAGAAATTATATTTATCTAATTGAGGAAATTTTTTCTTGCATTGTTTTACTTGCGTTTTACATTTTTTGTTTATTAGATGATTAAATTTGGTTATTTTTCATTTCAATTATTAAACGGTCTATTTCAAAATTGAAAATTATGCAATTAACGGTAAATCTGTCGCACTGTGAAATAAAATAATAATAATGAACAAAGAAGATTAAAATGACTAAAAAAAATTATAATTGTTAAATTATTGCAGTTTTTTTTTTTAACTTAAATTTATTTCAAAAATATATAAGAGATCTAAATTGCTTTATCATTATTAAAAAAAAAAATAACATTCTTTTATACAGGTATCTCGAAAATGCAGAAGAGATGCGCAATACAAATAAGGAGCTCAAGTACCTAAACATTGACTATTCGCAGTTCAAAGATCAGCCATACGAAGACGATCCGCGCGATGCCCTTTTCTATGGTATCGAAAAGGGTTACGAGCAATGGGACGACTCAGATTACTCGGAATCTGACGTATTCCAGCAGTCGTCAGTTACGAAAACAACGAGGCGCAGCCTGGATGATAGCTCGGATACAGACAGCGAGAACATAGTTGTTCAACCGGTGAAGAGGGGCAGGCCAAAGAAGGTGCCGCGATTAGAATCGTCGGAAAGTGAATACGATGTACGGCATCGCAAATCTAAACAAAAATTTAGAAAAGCATTGATATCGAGTTCTGAGAGCGACATCATCACACAGGATAGCCAAACTGACAGTTTAGGAAGCGATGGATTCAAGCGAGAATTAAAGATGACAAAGAAAACGTGCAATGGCACCAAAAAGGTACATTCTACATAGATTCTTTTTTCTTTTATCAAAAATGCAAAATAGAGAATAAACGTTAACTTTTTTTACATGTATATTTATATCAACATAAGTTGTTAGCAAAATATTTTCAAAAAAAGTTATGATTAAATATTTTCTTTATGTATTTTGAATCTAATTTTATTGTATAAACTTTTCATCGTTTAAACGTGATTAGATTGTCAGCGAATTCCTTTAAAATTAATATTGCATAAATCTTTTTATTTAGATAACAAAACGGCGACCAAAGAAGACAAAACTAACGGTAGACTCAGTATCTCATTTTCATATGCTTGTAAATGAAAACATCCGACCTAGTAGTGGCGTAGACGGCGTTGGTGACAATAGTAATAATGACATTATGACCCTTTTCTCGGCAGACATGGATGAGAATAAGCGCGAAACTATTAAAGGTTCAGCGGCATTTAATGCCGCACAGCTAATAATCACGGAGAAGCGTAGTGACCCCGAGGTCATTAAGTCCCTGCGTATGTTCAGGCCACACGCTAAAAAGCTCACGCAGATCAATAAAAAATCAACTAATAGTGTCAACACTACTGGCAAAAAGAAAGAGAATAACAATATGAATGAAAATAACGTGAATGGTATGTCGACGAAATTCGCTCCAATGCTCAGCACATTAAATCTCAATCCGAAAATTGCTTTGAGAAGAGTCGATGAAATCGATAAAAAACTGGCGGCACAACAAAAAAAACAACAGGTCACTGCTGGAGATTTGAGCAATGAACTAAGGAATATACAAAAGACCATACCATTCTCTTCCAATAAAAATTCCTTAACTGGTTTTTCTAAGCAAAAAACATTGGTAAAGATTTTTCTTATTTATTCATTTACTAATTTGATAAATATAATTTGCTTTATATATTAAAAAGTAAAAAAAAAGAACTATAAGCTTGGTACCAGTATAAATACATTTGTAATTAGAACATTAAAAGATTAAAAAGAAGAAATATGCATTATTAAAGATGTAATTAAGGGTGAAGTAATCAAGGACGTTCATAAACGAGCATACGTATTTTGATTTGTATCTATTTCTCGAAATTACATGGTAAACAGTTTGATAGTTTTCTTTGAACTATCAGTATAATTGTATAAAGACTTATGCCAACATAACTTCTTGAAATTTTCGAGTGATTTGCCGGCTTACCTAGTTATTAGTTGCCTATATCAAGTAAGCTGATTAATCATTGAACAGGGAAATATGTTTACCACGGAGGTCGTATGCTGGGCTTTTTTCATAATTTTTTGCAGATATTGCTGCGTGACATTATCGTTATATGGTATTCCCCTGTTAATTATGAAGATTAGGTGTTTATTCATAAATAGTCAATTTGGAATTGCTCAGAAAACTACAATTGTTAGTATGATAGCTGATTTCTCATTGGGCTTTTAGGTTAAAACTGGTTCTGATCTCGCGTGCAGCTTGTAAATGTGTAGTTTGACGATGATTTACCAATGAAATCGAATTATTTTCATTCATGTACATAATGAATATTTTACTATTGCTTCATTACTTATACAATTAATTGTTTCTCATTCGGAGGGCGTTTTTTCTGTACCGCGTCTAATAAATGTATGTTTCATGCTTTTTCACATTTCAAAATTAGATGTTGTATACCGTATGAGATTATCTGTTCAATACGGTAACTTAGTTTCTATTGGAAGATGAAATTATAATATGTAAAATATGGAAAACAAAATATATGATGAACATACATTGATGTAAAACATGATTTTTTATCAATAGTATTATAAGCTGTGTATATTTTATAATATTTTTCTATATATTATTTCCCTATACGCATACACACACAATATATATAAATATATATATATATATATATATTTTATTGTATTTATAAACAAATATTTCTAAGTATATGATTTCCTGCATTAATATTTTGATTATGCATTTAATGTTAAACAAAATGAAAAATTTAAAGAATCAATGTATTCTCAAAATGACTGTTTAAATTAGACGAGACCACGGAAGAATGCAACTGCAAAGTCTAAACTTCAAGACATCTTATCGAAGACGGTACCGGGTATGCGTTCCATGGAGTTCTCAGTACTACCACGTGTCCAATCAACAGTCCACGTAGTTCAGTTAACGCGTAATATATCTCAGAGTCCAAATTCCACTGCTTCGAGTAATACGCCACCACGTAATCGCAGCAACATCCAATTACCAGGAACCCCGTCGTCAGGCGGGCATGATAGTGGTGTAGGAATGAGTCCCGCAGGTCAGACACCACCGCCTCCCACCAGATCTTCATCACTTCAAGATGTCGGCGAGGAAGCTAATCAACCACCTGATACTTCTCCTGGATTAGGTGCATTATCCTTTGTTTTCAAATATTATTATTGGAAAGGCTTTTTAATTTAATTAAGTTTATAATATTTTTTGATTATATAATTACGTAATGTAACATTAAAAATGGAAAGAAATATAATGTAAAAAAATTTTATTATGCATATTTTAATTCATATTGTATAATTTTAGTTTAACACAATGGCAGTAAAATTTAATAATATTGAATGGATAATTAAATTTAATTAATTTTTCAAGTATGATGTATTTCAAAACTAAGTCTAAAGATTCGTTTCATTAAATAATAAACCGATCGTTATATTGTCCGCAGTCGTATTTTTATTTTTGCCTTTTATTTTCATGCAAGTTCAAAGTATTTTTATTCAATAATGTTTATAGTAGATTCTACAAATACATCAACCATGGATTCCATAGATAATACAAGGACCGTCGCATTAGCTGTACTAGCCAATCAAAGAATCGGCTTGAATCAATCGCCAAAAAAGTCACCGTCGCCATCGACTAACAATACCACTGAACAACAGCTTGTTCTTTGTAAACCGGATGGCACTTATCATCTCGTAAGTTCAGAATAATATTTGATTTAAATAAACCAAAGAGATATTCTTCGAACGAGAAGGGAATGCTATTTCTTTGTGAAAAAATATTTATGACTGTTTTTCTTTCAACTTCAATTAACCATTTATCCCATTATCTTTATAATCAGGTGAGTCCGAGTATCGTCACAGGCCAACGGAACATATTATCATTGCAGAACTTCGAGGATGGAAACATTAGTTTCGCGCGACAGGTGCCTGTCGCTTCTGTAGCTGGTACTGACGCAAAGACGACACAGTCGCAGACCAATAGGAATGCTGGTCTACCCAAGTTCCAACAAGCCTTTGGCAAAACCATTTGCACTTTATCAACCGAGTCAACGACTGTACCGTCCTCATCCGCAGCTGATACACACGGTCAGCTATTTTGCATTTTCATTGTTCTTCTTCTTGCTGTCGTTCATTATTATTTATTGATCGGAAAATACACATCAATTCAAGATATTAGGAAAACAATAAAGGACAAATTGACAAATGTTACAGAAGCACCAGCAGCACCAGCAGGAGCAGCTACGAATGTTCAACGGACTGGGAACAAATCATCGGCCTCTTTGAATATTTCTAAAGCTGTGCAGACATCCGTGCAGGCATCCGTGCAGAACACGAACATCACTAACATTCCAAATCTGCAGGTATCTACCGGAGCTCGACAGATTCTCAACATTGTCCAAAGTGCAGTGACGAGCGCCAACTCTAGTGCGGGCAATTCTGGACAAACGCTACAACTTTGCAGTGTGCCTAACTCGACTCCCGGAGTTATCTACACGCACAAGATACCTGTAACGATCGCCGGAGCAAATCCAGCTACGCAATTAATATCTATACCTGCATCGATTTCCAACAATCGATCACCTGTACAGGTAGATATTTTTAATTTATGCTATAGTATTTTACTTTCGTACTGCAAGATAATTCTATTACATACATACAACATTGTTGCGTAGGTAAAACTGAATATCATAAGGACTGCACCGTTCCGATCAGCTAGCGGGGCAATTCAGGCAGTTTTGGCCTCGAGGATACAACAGCCTCAGCAAATTCAACAGCAGGTACAGCCACAACAACAGCAAAATGTGCGATCGACCGATTCTCTAATAAACTCATCGATGGAGATGCCGAATCAAGTGAGTTCATCGACCCTCGAGCAGCTCCGCGAGTTTGAGAGCGTATTGGAACAAGTTAAGGAACGTAGTACGAGTCAATCATCCTCGAGTGATACGACCACTGTGCAAACGCAAACGCAGACCCAAGCAGTGCAAAACACCGCAACGACAAAACAATCTCAGCCACAGCAGGTTTCTGTGAGCGCTTTGACACAACAACTCCTCATGTCCTCACAATCACCCAGTAGTGCTCTCGAATTTCCTAGCAATGGCAATACTTTAACATTCCAGCAACAGGAGGTTTGTTGATCTTTATATTTTATACATAAAAATATAATCATCTTGTATATTCAAAAATGAAATTCACTTGTTGAATTTTTAAGAATAATCAACTATAAAAATGTATTGACAAACTGTATGTTTATTGCTGTTAAATTACATTATACATATATATATATAATAAAATTTAATAAAATAGATTTTCATTAAAATTAAATTCAAATAATTTTATGTTAGTATATTTTTTATAATATACGAGATAAAATGTTCGAAATCAATCAATATCTCAATATAATTGATTAAAATAAATATTTTTCACTTTTAGGTGTATCCACAAAAAGTTGCCTTGATGTATACAAACCAAAATAGCAGTACGGCGACATCGAAAGTAGTAAATTCAACACCGGTTGTCGTTGTCACATCGTATTGCCAACCAGCAGCATCTCCGGCATTAAGCGTCACTTCTCAAAGTTCGTCGAGTCCATGCGTAACACCGGCACCTACACCCGTCTCATCTACTGGTAAAACGCCACCTCAGTCATCCTCAAAAAGTACAAAAAAAGCTGCTCCCAAAACTGTTAAGGTGAGTGCATCCTTTTAAGAATATGTTCACTTTTAATTACCATTTAAAATACTATTTGTTGAAAATATGTATTTAAGCCCATAATTATACTGCTAATAGTTTTATGCTAAAAAGCGCTATTACTTAATCTGAAATAAATTCTAATCATCAATATAAAAAAAGCCTTCTAGCGTGACTAGTCTGTGTATTTGTCCAATTATGTATTTTAATGACGTACGCTCGATCCGTTCACGCGTAAATGAATTCTTAGCATACAATGTGTTTGCCTATTATTGCCGTGTATTTTGTCTGAGTGTTGGATTAAAAACTCGTTTACTCAATGGCACTGTACACCATCATTGTATTATAATCTAATCGAAAGAAATACGTAAATACATTGACCTACACAACATACCTAATTTTCGCTTTTAAAACCTTTGGAGATTCAAATATTTTTCTTCTATCTTTTTAAAAACGTTGCTCAAGCTTACTTACGGTTAGTAGTCATTTGATCGATACTGATAATACATTTATGGCGAGCATAATTCATTATGCTGATATGGTGGATTATAAGCCGGAGGCTACTTAATAAATAAATTGAACAAGTGTAAGACGAGCTCTGTTTTACCGTAATGATGTACCACATGCTATAACTCGAATTGCCAATGCGTGAGACTTACAACTTCATTCAAGTAAACGAGAGTAAACAGTTATTGTAGAAGTAATTGTCATTAAAATTATTTTGGCAAATGCGACATAAGACAATAGACTTGAGAATGGATTGCAGTATTTAATTCGCATGCACCCGCAACTCTTATTACCGTCGGGGTCGCGATTGCTTTCGAGTTTCATTGCCAACTTAGAAATCATTCGGTGTAAATGATAGCTGCTTACATGCTAATAAACTCACCAATTTATACATTTCCTGGCTCTTGCAGTGCCAATCCGTTATTAATCGCATTTTAACTAATTGTCATCATCTTTGACGATTCGAGATTTCGTTCATTTTAGCATCTTGTTACTTACGAATAAATATTATATTATTATACAGTTATACTCGTCGAAAAAAAAGCCAACAGATTTATTCATTACAATTTCTATTTATATTAATTAAGAGCTTTAAATGTATGAATTAACGTAGTCTTATCTATTTTATTTATTTGTGAATTATATATGCTCATAAGTTTAATTACAACAGAGCGAATAATACATGTCGAGGACCGTTATAAAGTTTAGCCATAAATTTATTTTTCAAAAAATATTCTAAATGATTGATTATACTGTATACATACATTATATTATATTGCAAGATGCTTTTTTTGTTATAATAATTAAGATTATCGTTCAATATTACATTTAACAAAAGAAGCATAATAAAAGTTCGCAGTTGTATTATTAACTGAGCATAAAAGAGGAATTTTCGCACAAATCTCAAGCACACTATGACTTTATTTTAAAATTCAATTGTAAGAATAATATAAAGAATTGTTGTCGATTAAAAAGCTCGTAATTACAAAGGGTATTATTATCGTTATAATATATTCAATTATCATACAAATTTTAATGGACAAGCATTCGCTTTAAAGAAACTTAACAATGGAGCATTAAAAACGTATGATGCACAGGTGAACACCCAGAGTACCGCGAAGACGGCTCCGATTCCAAAACCTCAACAGAAGCCCCAGGAGGATCCGGAGACAACCCAAAGGATATATGCGATATTAGGACAGTACGCGGAGCAGTTGCGCAATTCGCCGGATCTAAACAACAAGCCAGCGCCGAGGCGTCGTTCAAATCCACCGACGAACCCCAATCAATCATCGAAACGCAAAAAGTCTGGTTCAAGCAAGTCTAAAGCGGCCTCGGGCCAACAGACATCCGAGCCAAGCCCAAGTGCCGACGATACAGGCAGGACAATGGGCAGCGAGGATTCGAGTGGCGGCGGGGGAAGTCTCACTGCGGGTGTGGGATCCGGGACTGCAATACTGCATGTGCAAGATAGTCCGGCTAGCTTTTCTGCGACCGACGACACGCTTGCCGGGAGCAATAACATCAGCCAAAGGTGACGACAACTTTGCTATTGAAATGCAGTTTGAATAACTACTCTGTCTATTTAATGCCCTGCTTCCAGACCTTTGTCCGCCAGTTTACGCAATAAAATAAGAATAAACGTTAAAATGAATACAATTTCAGATGTGAATAGAGCCTGAAAATTTTTTGTTATAATTGCAAATTAAAATGTATAGGTTTGTAAATACCAAGCCGCTTTGTGATAACGTAAGCGTATACGTGCTTTTTTCTAGTTCTACTAATGATAATGCAACACTTAGGAGTGTGTCAGAGGCAAAGAATACAAATGCAACTAGTGACTCCAACGACGGTGTAGAAGTAAACATGAAAAGACGGAATCTTATATTTGCCGAACCCAATACAGGTTAATAATTTATTTCAATTATATAGTTTAATAGAGTATATATAATACAATGGAAATAAACAGTACAGCAAAAGCATTTAATTTTCACGCTAATTATTTGTTAGTTTTTTTTTTTCTTCATTTTTTTATTTTTATTTTATTACATCATTTAGTGCACACACCACCATTACACTTCACATTACATACCTACCATTATTGTCAATGTCGTTTTATAGAAATAGATTTATCAAACTTCAAATGCAAAATAATGGAAATAATCATTACTTTGTACTTGAAAATTTCTGAATCTTAAGTGTATTTTTATATGCTCCGCTAGAGTATACTTTTCATATCTAGAAATAATGTCACTCTCCTATATTAATTCGTAATGCTTTTTTAATTATGGAATGACTTTGTCAACGGAAACATCGAATTTCGAATCTACAACACCAAATACAACAGACATTACATTAACAACGTATGGAAGTTTTGGAAAATTCAATTTTATATTTATATTTTATATTTTCTATTGCATACCCTCTATGCAATAGAAAACAATGCAGGGGGGGGGATTCAAGCCATTTTAATGTTAATCATCCTTCCTATTTGTAGGTCAAGCACGAGCGGTAATTGTACAAGAAGCACTTCAGTCGGGTGTAGGTGAGGCCCTCGCCTCGGTGACGAGCAAGATGACGACGGGCACTGCGGTATTGGTCTCAGGTACGAATTTCATGCTTCCCATGAACTTTGTTAAGAGTGGACAGCAGATAACGGTCGTTTCGGGGGGCTCGAAACTCCTTGCGGCTGTTCCGACGGTCCGTACGACCGGCGGCACATCCGGCGTTTCCAACGCCTTCGTCCTACAATCCCTCCTCAATCAAGCAAATAAAGTCATCCAGCAGCAGCAGCAGCAGCAGCAGCAGCA
>JAPYYT010001134.1:0-31415 GCA_030522565.1 Ceratosolen corneri
TAATTTTAATAAATTATACTTATTACTTTTTAAAATATTTTTAGAAAACTTGTTTATTTCAGTTCGAAATATTTTTCAATAAAAAGAATGCATTTAATTTTTTTTAATATTCATTTTTTTTTTTTTTAATATTCATTTTTTTTTTTAATACTAATTCTGAAGCACCGTACATTGAACACATTGCATTGCATAGGATAGAATTTTTAAGTTATTTCGGAGTGCCATTGAAAATACAGCGTTTATTTCCTCCAGTAGCCATTTTTATTACTCATTTTCTTTATATTTCAAAAAAGCATAGGCAGGAACTGTCGTTTATGCATTGTAAACATCGTTCATTTCCAAAAGAAAAGCAATTTTCTTTTTTAATTTTTTTTCCTACCTCAATTGAATAACCCTTAAACTCTACATACAAAATCTTTATTTCGTCAATTGTTATTATTTTTAATTATGTTTTATTATGTCCAAAGGCTTATATGATGAAAAAAAGAAAACAAAAATATTCGTACAATTAATATAATATATTGATATTAATAAAATGTAACATAACGCAATAATAATAATAATAATAATAATAATAATAATAATAATAATAATAATAGCATTGATCATTATTATTACTTAGTAAAGGAAGGCTTTAAAAAAGATAGAATAGCAGTATGATTCAGCATAATGTAGAGGGTAACACATAGTACAAGTACATAGTTCAAGAATAAAACAATGCATAAAAAAGAAAATGTACAGTATAACAATGTCATCACATAGACGTAGTGTCGAATTAATAAGAAAGAACAAGAAAAAGTTAAAGGTTAGTTCCTATGAAAGATTTAAAAAATGAATCTGATCAGTTTACAAATGATGGTTATTTCTTATCAATTACAAACTCGTTTACATCTTCCAACTTTGTAATATATTATTACAAAAAAAATTTCCTCTTAAGTATCGACGAGTATCAAACTGTTGATTCATGTATCGTATTTCAAAAGAGAAAAAGCCAGTATTTAGTATACACTCTTATTATTTCTTACTTATTTTTATAATATTTAAATAAATACCAAGTGTTTGTTGATGAAAGTTATTTACAATTTAATAGAATGTAACAACTTTACAGAAAATTCTAGTTAATCTAATGAATTTGCTTTAAAAAATTATTTTATAATAAAAAAAAAAAATTTTTCACTTATGTAAAATAGATTTATTAAAAACAATTTCATATAAGTTTATATAGAGATTCTAAATCACTTTATTTTGTTTAATATTAAAAATCATAACATTCAAAAGATCAAAAAGGTTGTAAGTACCAAATACTGGGGAAACTGTAGTAGAGAAAAACAGTAAAATAGAATCAAGACTATATTATAAAATTGTCACTTGAGATCGAGTACTGTAATATTTCATATATCTTGTAAGCTCACTTTCAACTTTGAATAATATTCAAATAAACCACAGAGAAACAATATAATTGTACACTTGAATCATGACAATGAAATACTTGGTTTCTATTTAATTATTTGAAGTTAAATTACTACAAATGTCCATTATGGACATCACTAATGATTAAAATGCAAATTTTGCACTTTCAACTTACAAGTACGCTACAAGTTCCGTACATGTTCATATGTCATCAATGTTATTCGATTACAGAGAAATTTCTTTTACCTCGGCTTACACAGATAAAATATATAATCAACACAAGGCAATTGTAAAATTGCACTTAATCGTTAAAGTTTTCTTTTCTTAAACGTGCAAAAAGAAATATTTTACAGCGACTTATATTTATATGTATTTTATATGTATAATAATAATAATAATAAAATAGTAGTAGTAATAGTAGGAGTAATAACAGTACTAGTCGCAGTAGTAGTAGCTACTATAATAGCAGTAGTATCAGTAGTAGTACTAGTAGTAATAGCAGTAGTATCAGTAGTAGTACTAGTAGTAATAGCAGTAATATCAGTAGTACTAGCAGTAGTAGTAGTAGTAGTAGTAGTAGTAGTAGTAGTAGTAGTAGTAGTAGTAGTAGTATCAGTATCAGTATCAGTAGTAGTAGTAGTAGTAATAGTGTTGTAGTAGTAGTAGTAGTAGTAGTAATAGTGTAGTAGTAGTAGTAGTAGTAGTAGTAGTAGTAGTAGTAGTAGTAGTAGTAGTAGTAATAGCAGTAGCAGTAGTAATAATAATAGTAATAGTAATAATAAATGAGCTCAATCACGGAAAAGTCTGTATTTTTTCAGGCCAGTACCAGCCATTTGTATAATAATTATTACTCTAATTTTTTTTAAATATGTTCTAGCACTGCAGCATAAAGTCGATTCAATTTCTCACAAAAGCAACATTATTTTGGAAAATTCAACAATTTTCTTATTATCCGACATCTGACAAATTAAATTAATCCTTTTAATAAACCAGACGTCGAGCATCAACCAAACAATTCAATCAAGCATTTTTATTAAGCTCATATTCTATGACATCAATTATTGATATTTTTTTACATTTACTTTCTTTCTCGTTCAAATTGATATCCAATATAAAAAATCCGTTGTAGACATCAATTCAAATAAATGAATATTTTCACAGCATGATTAAGTGAAACATGACTTTTAATACTTGTATATTGTAAAATTATACAGAGGCGTTTATTTATAAAAAAAAAAACGTGGATTTAACTTTTTTAGCTTTCTAGAATTTCTATTAGCGCGTTTTATGTAAAATTGTCAAAAATTGCTAAAAATAAGAGAATAGCTCGTAGGTGAAATATCTAAAAAGCTAGAAAAATAAAAATTGTAGATATTGTATAATTGACTGTAGGCTTCCCTCGACCAAATTATAACTCATAATAAGCATAATCAATTTGTACTTCTAATACTACTTTAAACGCTTATTTAATACTCGAAATATCTTAAAACTACACAAAAATCAGAAATAATACATAATTGAATTACTCAGTCGATGCGTGTCTTAGCTCTTCACAAAAGTATTGTGATATTTAAGAGTCCCATTGCTACAAATAATAGACGAGATGTAAGTTATCCTTTTGCAATGGCTCTCTTTTTCTCACTCTCACACTCTATCTATGTATCTATCTATCTATATATCTCTCTTTCTTTTACTCTCTCTCTCTCCCTCTCTCTCTCTCTCTCTCTCTCTCTCTCTCTCTCTTAACTATGCGTAAAGTATAGGCAATAACTGTTCTATACATGACGAATTTCGCATAACTGAAGAACAAAGCAAAGACAAAAAAAGATGAAAAAGTACAGTTGCTTTGGAGATTCCTAATAAAGCATTTTTTCATTCTTATTACAAGTACAGAGGATTAAACACCATACGCGTACCCTAGTTTTCGTAATGCAAAAGTTATGAGAGGGCTTACACGGGATTTTGACTAATGAAAGTTCCGTGGTGCCCCGAAATCAACGAGCACTTTCAAGGCCAAGAGCAATCGTAGTCTCGTTCATACCCGAGTGCAGTGCTCTTCTTTATTTTCTTTTTAATCGTTCGCTCAGTCAACGAAGGCGATGCTGCCGCTGGGTTTATTTCTCTTGTTTTCAACAGATCACGAACCTCCGCCACGAGCACATCGCGTTGACCCGGAAGATGCTATTAAAGTGCTTCGCTTCGAGTCCGTTCCTGTTGATTGCAAGCACAAAAATCTGCTGGCCGGCATGGTACCTGCCATCTGGATCATAGAGCCTCTGTGATAAAAATTAAGTAAATTATTTACTAGACACAAAAGTTTAAATGTTATCGGATAACAAGGAAAGCTGTTTAAAAGAGCACTTGCGATCATAAGTAATTGAGTAAATATTGTGAAGGTCTTCGAGTAAAGTTAAAATTATTCCAAAGACAAACTCACGACTGAATAATGAAATAATGAGCACTAAAGTAGTATTAAAATTAACTATAAGTTATGCACCCTTATTGTTCAGCGCTCATCTGCTTTTGCTATTTACCGCTAGTCATTAGTTTTAAATTTGATGAAAAATTTATCTTTAACAGTACACTTTTAACTAATCTTCATTTATACATTATTCATTACTTCATAATCGTTCTCAAAGTTTTAGCGATATTTATATAAGATAAGCTATACGATTAGATTTCTTTGTAAGACGGCATATTCATTATTATTAAATTCATTATACAATGTTTTTCGCTATATTATTAAAAAAAATATATATATTTCAAAATATATATTTTGATGAAAATTTAACTAGAAACATGCAAATATTTACACAATATCAAGGCAAAACGTATATAATATATAAATTTTAAATAAGCATGCAATAACTTTATAGATCTTGCCGACTTTGATAATATCGGCGCTCCACTAAATGGAACGCCATTTTTTATTTAAACGTCAAACGCTCGCTACGACTAATAATAATGCAGATCACAAACAAAGCATTTGGTTCCTCTTTTCAAGAACATCGAGGTCATTGTACGACTACTTTATCGCTCTCTATTTTAAGCCAAGCAGCTTACATTATTCCATCCTAATTTGCAATGCGCCTCTTATCTAATCGGTGATCGCAAACAGCAAAACAAAAGATCGAGATTTATTTACACAAACTTAATTGTTTAAGCGCTCAACAAACTGGAATTGCAAAACACAAACAAATGCCCGCTCAATAACGACGACGGCACAGATCTTTTTCACATTTCATCGAGCGAACCCTTTTCCCTTAACATCCCTTGTCCTTTCTTGCAGAGGTTTTCACAGACACGCGATTAAGGCTGCGCAATATCACACGGATTATCAATCACGCTTATCAGATTTATTGTTCCAGAAGCCGGCCGACTGGCCTTTAATCCTTTACCATCCGTAGGTGTGCGCACGACGGTGAGCCAAAACATGACACAATGTACCCGGAGCTACCAGCGCCGACTCTCACCTAGGAGTGATATGGAGTGACGTAGGTGGAAGGAAAGAGCCCTCGTCTGTTGCCGATCTCGCCATGCCACCAGTGCTGATCCGTGCGGTCCGTCACGGTTATTACGTCACCCCGCCTGAACTCGAGCTCGCCCGGCTCCTGGGGTGTGAAGTCGTACAAGGCCTGCACCAGGCACTGAAGCAAAACAGATTAGAGATATTAGAGCTCGGATGTAGTCAGGACAGTAGCGATATGGCCAAAACAGAGGCATAGAGGTTGAGTGTAGGATAGGTTTTTATTAAGGCAATCCATGGAGTTGTTGATTTTGTTATAAAGTGTTTCGCTTGTGGAAAAGCCTAGAGAGCTTATTGTGAGACATTGGCTTAAGCATTCTTTTTTTATACAAAGTAGACAATAGAAATATCACTACTGGATCTATCGTTCAATTGCAAAACTTTTAAGTCAGTTTAATTCTTAATTAAAAAATATTTCGCGGCCCTTACAGGTAATGAGACTTTGTAAATAAGTTATTTGCGTAGAAATGAGATCACGTTGCGAGTTGACTATCTAAGAAGTTATATCTAAAAAGTTATATTTAATATATAGTATATATGATATATTATATATTATATCTAATATATAATATAAATAGTTACATCTAATAAAGTTATATATAACTTATATTATTATTATTATAAGTTATATAACTATCTAAGTTCTACAAAGAAGTCCAATAATGATTCAATCGTAATGAAATACTGAGATGTCAAATAATAGCTTACAGTCTTAAAGTTTACGTTCATATTTTACGATATGATATATATATATACGTATTCTGATACTTGAAATACACAGTGTGCGCGCGCATGAATAATTTAAGGTAAGAAAAATAATCTGAATAAGAACTTGAAGAATAAGAGTAAAGAGTAAAGAGAAGCAAATAATCGCTTAACGTATGTCAAAAACCTCTTAAGCGCACGCAATAACATAAACAAAGCTAAAATACTTTCGTTGAAGGCAATATTTAAACGATATTGTTGTAAAGAGTCTTTAATAATTATTATATAAAAGGGCACTTCTGCTTATATTCCACTATACTAACCAAAAACCTTTTCATCAAATTAGGTTTTAGTTGTTTCTTTAAATTAATCGTGCTTAATACATTTTAATGTACTAATACGAGCATTCGTTGTTATTTCAATTGTTATGTGAAAACTCCCGGACACATAAAAAAAACTACATTTTATGGTTCAATGCAAAATTTTGTAAAGAGAAGGGGAGCCTCGTTCGATCAGGAGCTCGGAAAGTTTCTGAGCGTATTGCAATTAAACGATTTCTTAGCACGTACGCGTGTATTACGACGATTCAAGGCCGCGATCGTAGTGGTGGCGGCACACTTTCGTAGTTGCGCGATTCGCAAGATCGCGGCCTGCAATTGCGCGCGCCGGTTCTATTTTTTTTCCTACTTTTGTTACCGCGTGCGTTACAAAATTTAATGAAACGCGATTCGCTTTGGCGAGTGTGGCGATTGAACTTGCCAATAAGGATTATTTATTTTGGTTTTTAAGCTAATTATGGTTAAACCGCACAAGACGAACCATTTTTCATATACATTTCTAAATTTTACATATACTATTTTACAAAATAATTCAATATTATATTTATGTGAAGATTCTTTAAATAGAAATGCCACATTTATCTCAGTTATTATTACATTAAAGTAAAATTACTATTGTTTTTTAAGTTAAATTTAAGTTAAATTTATTTAAAATTTTATTGCAAAGTCAGATTTATATTTCCATTTCTACGTTTAATTATGCAATATCTAAAATAAAACAATTAATCATAATAATGTAATGATATATCCTGTATTTTTTAATTATTTTTTTAAGTACTAAATTTCTTTAACAATTCTCTTTTACTCTGTATCAATGACAGCTTCAATATTTTTATATTTATATTACATGCGCCTATATATTATATTATATTATACGTAATGTATATACTTACTAGCTATTAATAAAATTAATCACGTGATTACTTGTTACTCATATTTTATTATTTCATATCATATTTTTTCATATTTCATATTACTCATATTGTAAAAATATTATGATAAATAAAAAAAAAGAATATCAATATATTTATTAGATTATAATATATAGGTATACGGCTGTGCAATCTATAGTAACAATATTATATATAATATTAATTTGTTTCTTAGATCGAATAATTATTTTGAAACAAAGAATTCAAGTCTAAATAAACTTCAAGTCTTTTTTACAATTGATTTTTCAACTTCCTATCATCAACAAATTAAAATTTAATTAATAGTTAAACAAATGATTTAAAGCATTATCCTGAAAAAATGGACAGTCACTCTGGAAATTAAAGTAGCTAATGTGAACAATTAGCCGAATTCTAAGCCGACTTTTAACTTTAATAAATATTAATTAGTCTCAACTTAGCCCTTCCTTGCTAAGCGTCGTGCGCTCAATAAAAATTCGAATTCAAGATCGCAACTCCCATCAAATTTCGACATATATTTACCTCTTCGGGTACCATATCGCGCAGTTTGACGTCCTGGGAACGCGACACCGAGGCCGTACGATGATACTCGACGAGCTCATTGAGACTACTGAACTTAACGACCCACAGGAAGAACTTGCCCTGGGCATCCCGCAGGACTTTGAAGTGCTGCACGCCATCCGAACATCTGCGAGTGAAGGATTTGATTAGCAAGGACAAAAATTTAATCGACATTAATTTTCTCGTCTTGATGATAGACACGCTCTTGAACAAGAACAACTTGCAGTAATAAAATAATGAGACAGCCGATTCATATAATTATAACAATTTTTAGAGTGTATTTTACAAATCAAATAAAGTGCTAATTTATTTTACAAAACAAATAAAGTGCAATAAAGTGCTTTTTTATCCGTCTGCAAAAACACATATTACGCTAAATTCTCATGTTTCCGAATGAATTCATAATTAATTATTTAACATTTAAATTTAAATTAACCATTGAGAAAAAACAGCATGAATTAAATTGCTGTAAAGCACAATTCCTGATCAATATTAAAATAAGAAAATGATAAACGATTTTCTACCGTGACTATACAAACTTTAACAATAAGTATTATTATATATATTATTTAATTTATTTATACATTTATTTGTATTCCATTGAAATTTATACATATTAAAATATAACAATTCTTTTAAATAGTATATTAATTAAATATAATATTAAATACTATTATTAAATAAATACTTTTAAATACTATTATTAATGACGATAATCATCGAGCTTTATGAATCAAAAATTTGAAACATAATAGTACTAGGCAATTAATTAAAAGATAAACGTCATATGCTAATATACTTATTGTTATCCTATTTATATGTAAATTTCTTATAAACTTTTTTCTAAAATTTAATAGAATTGTCATGTCACAAAAATTATGCATATTAATCTTTTATTACTCTACACCGATTCAACAACATTACTTTATTATTTTATTTTTAATAAAAACGATTTATTTTTGTTCAGTTATAGCAGTAATATTCATAAAATAATACATCGATTTTAGCTGCATTTCCTCTTATCAATAATTTAACATAAACTTTTTGCTCTTTCCATAAAACATCGAATTTTACTGTATATTATGAAATTTATTCACGATACAAAGAACAAATAAGAAAATAGACCCTATTAAGATTATCGAACGTGCTTTATAATTAGATTGAAGATTTGTATAACATGCTTGAACATTTTCAGATAAATCTCCCTTACTTGACAGATAAGGAAAAATCGCCGGGTGAGCTTTCGCTGATCCTAATGAGAAAAGCGCCTTCGTGTTTATTCATTAGTAGCCTTTCAGCGTCAGCTCTGGTTATCCTTCCGTAATACCAACTAAAAAGAGTATAAACGATTAATGTATATATTGTTGACAAAAATTCGTATATTCTTTAAAATATTTTGTTTAAAATAAGTATTGCCTAAATCGCATGCATTGATTGAATTCTATGTCAATGTTTTAAATGTACAATAATTGCAATACATTGGAAAACATGCTTCGTAAGCGTGGTAAGCTTAGTAAGCTTAGTATTTAATATTTGTTAAAATAAAATAATATGTTCGTACATATTAAAAATTATATGAATTTACTTACTCCATAAATAAAAAGTAAATTTTACGGCATATATGTACTAAAAATTACTTTTAATTCGATGAATTTTACAATGAGAAATATATTAATTTCATATTTTTCTGTCTAAATCTAAAAAAAGATTTGGCATCAAAATTCAATAACTTACTCATGATTTTTCATTTCTATGTAATTACTGGGTATAAGACCTTCTCTAGAATCGAGCTCTGCTCTATACCAATTCATATCATCTTCCATGTTGAGTATCTATAATGTGTAATAAAAAAAATTTATATAATTGAAAAGTGATAAAGAAGCATGAAAAAAGTGATATTTTAAAAATAATTTTCAAATTGAATTGTTATGAAATTAAAACAAAAATTGTGAAATAAATAATAATAATATAATTTAAGATATCAAATATTCCTTCGATAAAAATATTTTATTCAATATAATGTATAAAAATATATATATTATTTTTGGTTTACTTATTTGCTCGAATTCTTTAGCAATAAATGTAAATGACTGAATAAATTCGACAAGCTACAAATGCGTAAAAACTGCCACTGTATTTTTATTCTAATTGGGTTAATTTAAAATTAATATCCATGCATAGAGGCATTATAATTTGATGTGCAAATGTCAAAGGATACAAAGTGTAATAAAACTACGTGTTGAGATCAAAGACATAATTGATGCTAAAACAATGAAAGGCAAAAATAGTTGAATTTAAAACATACAAAAACTGAATTCTGCTAAATGAAATAAAAAAAACACGAAAGATCTATCTATTCGATTAAAATTAATATGCATAATTTGACGCTATGTCTAAGCATGTGTTTATCTAAAAAATTATAAATAACCATATCAGGCTAATTAGAACAAGATATTATGTACAAGCACTAAATAATTATAATAATAAATTCGGAAATGTAAAACTAATAAGGTATAATCCTCTTTATTAGTAATATATTAGTTAACTGAGCAGTCATTTATTATTGTCGCTCGGGTATCTATATCTCTTAACTATCAAATTCGTCTCTTCAAAAAAATATATATTTTCATGTACAAGGCTATTGTAGTACATATCTTAAATGATCGATATATTTGGTAGTGAAGGTATCGATGAATCGTGATGCATGTCACCCTATTTACAAAATACACGACTTTCATTTGCAATGTACACGATGACGATACATGCACAGCAAATTTTTTGTTCTTATTTCTCACGAAAGTCTTTGTCACACTATTGATATTCCTCATCAGATAGATCAGTCTGCAAAACTTTGTTTATTAATAACGATATAGTATATTTATATAGATAACGATAAAGTATATTATAACTTGGTATGAAATTTTGCAAATTTACTCTTTATTATGTTTTGTCATTCAATATATATTTATACTTACACTCTTATAAATGTTTATGTAACAATATTTTATAGAAAATTATGTATAAAATTAATAGTAAATATTAATAAATATTTTGTATACACATAATATTTTTAAATTACTTTTTAACTATAAATGTAAAAAAACATGATTTTAAGAGACTTTTACTCTGTTAAAGTGAAATAGTATGTTTGCATAATAAATAACAATTAAAGATATAATATGAAAATATTATACTATTTTACTGCGAAGAGAGATAAAAATGAAAAATATATTCCTTAATCCAATGACTTAATATGAATTAGAACTTCTTCAATTTATAAATGTATGATGACAAAAAAAATATATCAACATATTAAGCATTATTCTTTATGTATAAACAATTAGTGAACATTAATTTATAACTGACAAATTTTAACATTCAGATGAAAGTTATATATTTTTAGATCCCTTTCAATAAATTAGTTATGCAATTATATATTTTTGAATTATTATATATCGATTTATAAAATTTGCATTGAAAAATTAGATTATAACAAAAAAACAAATCCCACAAGCTTTCATTAGTCTAAATTTTGTTTTTTTATATTTATAATAAAATTGAACAAAATCAAATTGAAAAATCAAACTTTAGATAATATAAAATAAAATTAAAATCACTTTGTAAATGCGATAAATCATGTTTGTCAATACAAAATGCATCAATACAGGATTGAAGAAAATTTTCGTTTATTTTAAAAGCTTGGACACTTACGTCACTTGAGAGCACATAAATGATTAATGTTTCCTTTTGCACCAACAAATATTTATATCATAATATTATTTTTATTTAAATGTAAATATCGATTTAATTTCTCTGAATGTGAGTTTCAGTCTAAAAAATAGCACCTGCTTCTGTCACAAATAATCGAAGTTACGTAAAATATTCCTACAGAAATGATAAATTCTTTTACTTAAAATAGAAAATGACATAGTACTCCTAGTTAATAATACTCTACAATGTAATTGTTTACTAATATTCAGATATTAATTGAAATGAATATGTATCATTTTAATTGATATTTAAAATATAAAGTATCATTAAAGTATTTGTTAAAGAAGGAAAAATTTCGGTAGGCAATAATACCATTCATCCCAAATTTCTCGAATAAAACTTAAAAGAAATTCGCTAGTGACTACACTTTTCCTATATTCAATTATTTGAAAATTAAACAATTTTAATTTAAAACAATACGATAACAGAATAATGTTAAAGATCTCATATTTGTTTTAAATACCATCTTAAATACATATCTCCAATATATATAATTAATAATACCAACATCGCACAGTAAAATAGAGAGACTCGTATATTAAAATAACTGTGCGAGATACTTTAATCTCTTTCCCTATCTGTATAAAAATAAATAGGTAACAAACTAAGCAAAAAGTAATACAAGAAGTTGAACAAAACACTGAATTCTAAATAAATCTTCGTACTAAATTTTTACAACTACTGATCACTTATGAAAATATTTATAAAATCATTAAAACAGAAATATATGATATTTAAACAGTATTTTATGCAATTTTTAAATGAACAAAATGAAAAAGTGTTCTATTATGCTCGGTTATTAATATAGTTACAACAAAATACATTTTCAATTGATCCAATTCGTATTTTTATATAATTAAAATTAAAATCTAGTTCCTGACCCTCGACAATATCTAAAATTAAAATAAAGAAATATATTAATAAAATTTTCATATAATCAATCATCACATTATTACATACACAATTTCGATACTAGAGGAACGATAAAGTAATATACAAATATCATTTATTTGTCGATTAAAGTTGAAATATTTATTAAAAATTTTAGAGAACATTAATTATTAATAGCAATTAGCGAATGAAGTAACAAATCATAAGAAATCTGAAAATTCGTTGTTATTTTATTTTTTCTATTTTAACTACTAAATAAAACATCGATTATAAAACATTTAATTATAAAACATCAATGATAAAAATAGAAGCATCTGATTAGATTATGTATATAATCATAATGAATAATATGCTACTATATACATATGCATATATATTTTTATACATTTTACATGTATATTTTATATATATTTATATATATAAAAAGAAAATATACATTTTTTTATTTAATTTTTTAAATCATAAATCACTTTTCAATGTAATAGCAGTTTTTTATTCATAAATATAAAGCAATCAACTCTATATTTAAAAATTATTGATATCAATTCGATGAATAATAAAGTTATATAAATTTGTTTGCATTATCACATCTAAATAAAGTAATAATATTAAAAATATTAATAATAATTTATTAACTATTATAAACAAATATACATAATATTTTAATTATTAACTTTTGTAACAATGTGTAAAAATATAAACAAACTGACGTAGGTTACTATTTAAGCATTGTAAAGAATAATAAGGTAATAAAATTAGAAATTCAATTTTCAGTTAAATTTTGTGCCATTTTAAATTTTAAATCATGCGAGTCAAGTTAAAATTTATGGTACGATCATTTGACGGTTGCAAATGAAATGAAAAAGGAAAAAAACAAAATGCAAAAGCATTGTAAGAGAGGGCAACCTCGAGAAGCATCGAGACACGATTAAATATCCAATTCACAATCGGTCTTCTCATCGTCAAATGCGGAATATGAATTGAACACACGGAGGCATTATAAAATTCGTCATAATCTTCCAAATTCAATGATTTTCTGTAAAAATTCCACAGAAATTTATATATTAAAAATATTAATTTTTGTTAAATTTTAATAAAACACAAATCTTATATTTCCGAAAAATTCAAGTTTACAATGTCGGGACAGGAGACACTTCGTTTCTCTGTTTATTTTCTACATGTGCGTTCTTATGGTAATAAATGATATAGCCAAAGTGCAACAAAATATTTACTCTAATATATTAGTGAACGATTTGAAAATTTGAAATGTTTATATTTGCATATTATCAATTCTTGTACGTTAACTGACCTACTAAGTACTTGTTTAATAATAAAATTACTTTTTATGTCGCGTTATAATTGTTTAAAGCCGACTGTAAAGACAACTGATGCCGAAGTGAAATAAAATATTAAAATAAAGCTGCCGAATAAGAAAATTTATCACTATTAGAGATTATTAATAGAAATTACATTAGGAGGACATTTTATTATAAACGTTAACGTGAGTAATTACTATAATTAGCGTTCAGTTAAATAAGTACTAAAATATTCATAAACTTAATTTAAACTTGATAAACTATTGAATTGCAACAATTAAGACGGGCATTTAGAACATTTATAATTTAATTATCATGGTTTACAAACACATTTGATAAACCTTCATTAATTAATTATATTTATATAATATGTTCAAATTATACATTGCCATGTCGTAATTTCCGAGTATACAAAGTAATGTTTTTTAATAAACGTACAAGTTTGAACGTTTCTAAGCTCAACGTTTTATTCAAGTTCGACAATGTTACATAGAATCAACAGTTCATTTAATCGAATACTATTCACTAACGAGATTCAAAGCAAATATTCTTATATTTTACGACCACGTAATTGTGTAATTTCTGACTAAATTGATAGCTATCCTACATAAATACATATATATATTGTAAATGGAATAGCAATTATATATTAATCAAATTGCCCAAAACGAAAATGAAACCATATAGGCATCATCTCGACAAGATTCCGTAAGTTAATGCGTATTAAAAATACATGTCGTCAAGCGTAATGTACAGACGAATAAAAGTGGGTCAGTTAAGCTCGAAATATACTTTTTCCTGAGCATTAAAATTCATTGCGGCGGAGCGCCGAAAATTCGCAGCCGCGTTTCGGAAATATCCGCAACTTCGGCGCCGATGTTACCCGATCAAAACTGTGCTAAGCCTTTAATATTTAATAGTTAGCTGACATTTGGTCTTTTCACGTATTTACAAGCTGAGTGTATTAAGTACTTACTACATTCAATGAAGTCTAAACAATTTCGTGTGCATAGTTATTTTCTTTGTATATTAAAGTAGACCTATTTTTATACGGAGCCTATTCAAGTTAAGTCGATATTTACTTTGTAAAAAAAATAAAATGAACGAAAAAAAAATGCTGAAAGTATTTTCATCGGAAACTAGTAATTTCGTAAGTTTAATTTGTCTCTACATTATTGGGTACGTTGATACATTAATTAAAGTATAGTTAAAAATTGATGGTAACAGAAATAACAATTTGATTAAAATTTGCCAGTAGACTAGACTCGAATTCGTCAAATAAAATTTAAGATTTCTTAATAGTATTCTTTAAAAGTATGTAAAGTAAATTGAACCAATAACCATAGTTTATTCTATGAAATGATTTTAAAGCAAAAAATTAGAGAAAATTTGTTTTCCTTCGGTATAAGCAAATACATTACCTTTTAAATTACAGACAAATATTATTTATTTATTTTCATTATTATTATGCTATACGGTTAAATAATTGAGGAAGCTAAACCGAATGAGCTATAAAACTCAATAGAAATATAAAACAAAATAAAGGAGAGTAAAATTTATACATGGAAAAATATATTCTTTGCTTATTTTATAAAAATGGATTTTCAACGTACTTTGATTGAATAATTGCCTCTTTTGAATATAACAAGAGTTGTTCTTGCATTTGCATTTATAAAAGCGAATTAAAAACAGAAGCGAAACACATGAACTAATTGAAATGAACGAAAGAATAGGAGAAGAGGGTCTCAATGTTTGAATAGAAATAGGCAAAGGAATACCGAGTCGGATTGTGGTGCAGACGTCGCAAGTTAAATTGAATAGGAATGCTACACACACAGCCAGACAAACATTTGAATGTAGAAATAAAAATGAAAAAGTATTAATTGAGGTCTAATTGCGAATAAACAAAGGAGCGAGGTTACAGTAGCTACATCTGATAAAGTACAAGTATAATTGAATTAATATATACGTAAACTGTCAATTAGAGATATCGCTTCGTTTTGGTAGTGTAAATTTAATTTATTTTTAATTGTTGAATAATCAGATGTTGTGCACTTGAAATATTTATTCAGTTTTAAAAAATAAAATATCTGATATAAATTTTGCATAAATATTTAGAATAAGTAATTTTATGCTGGATAAATTAACAAAAAGTTATACTTAAACGTATCGTTTATACAATACTATTGTAATCTTAACAAATCGTACTATGAGAATGTCAAAAAAACTTTTATACAAATAGATTAAATATTAAATCAACAACTAATATAACAAACACGAAATAACAAATATTGTCAGTAATTGTAAATACGCGAAAATAACCAAAGTTTAAAAAGCACAATTACACCATTATTTAAAAAAAATAACGTATGTACGTCGTCACTGGTCGATAATTGATCATTTGTCAAAAACATCGTAGCCACACGGACCTTTGATATCCGAATTAATTACAATAAAATTTTTACACCAACAAATTAAATTTTTTTCTATAATCGTTATATAACTATTTAATAAATAACTTCTAAAATCATGTATTTGTAGATATACGTAAATTAATATAATAATTATTATGTGTAATTATTATACATAAATGGTATAGCAAAATAACGTATATTCAAATATGTTAACAGTTAATTGATAAGGTTTTTTAAAGCACTAAGATTATAAGATTGATATTAAATAAAACTACTGGATTTATAAGCTACGGGAATAATTCATGGTAATTTTATAACAATAAATACAATTAAACCCTAACGTAAATTGGTGTGATTAAAATACAGTGAATTAATTATTAAATTAATTATTATTACAAGCAAATTTTATATAACGATAATCAAAGAATTATACTTTTTCATTTGAATAGTGTAAATTTATTTTATGGAAATACAAAATAATAAAAAAAATATTAACTATCACAATTTTAAGCATTTCAAATTTCAAGTAATTTAAATTAAGTCACTAAAATATGACTATTATAGTACAACTGGCAACTGATATAAGATTTATCAAACTGAAATATATCTGAAATTATTGAATTATTATTGGATAATTTGCAATACTTTTCAACGGACCAATAATTTTTAATTAATTTTGTCTAAGCTTATACAGAAATTGCTTGAAGAAAAGCGTTTCATTTGCATTTAAAAATGAAATATAACCGATATATTCTTAAAAAACAGAAATAAAAAATTCTAAATAAAATTAAATATTTGCAAAAAGGATTTTTGTTTGCATTAATATATATATATATATAATTCAAGGTTTTTATTAAAAAAATAAAAAGTAAATACGTAATACGCGTATAAATTTACTACACAAAAATTGTAAACAAATGTCTAATTTTGCCATCACTTGTGCCTTAAAATGAAATACTTTTCCAAAACCATAAGATATTATTTGTCAAATATAAAATCCAATGAAAATAATGAGAAGCACGTATATTTAACTTACATTAGTCTGTATAACTTAATTTACTTTTCAGCACATTATATTATACGCAATTTAAAATCCTATTCATTTTCACCTTTTAGGTTGAATATTACTTAACAGCGAAACCGACATATATTGTTTTTACGCAAACGAGAAAAATTATACATACCGATTATATTAACAAAGCAAATTGCCGATTTTATCTTCTACGTACAGACACTGCAACTACTTTTTGTAATTTAGTATCAATTGCTACTAAGTAAATGCCATTCTAACTTATACATATTCATTCCATAATAATGGTAAACCTACGCGTACTTAAGAATTTCCATCTTACAATTATTAATTTCGAAGTCGTATATATACAATTATACAAGTAATTACTTTCAATGCTGTGGTTTCCATTATCAATGTGTTTGTTTTTGATTGGATGAAGAATTGATGTACACGTTATCAGAAGCTATTGAAACTTTATTTAACTGGGCGAACTATATTTATTATGCGCACATATACAATTTTTGAAATTATTAATTTTTAATTTTTTAAATCCTGAAATTGAATCATTCAGAAAATTCTTAGTGCAAGGTTGATACTTTCGTACGATTTGTATTTAATGTAAAATTAAGAAGCAATTTTTCCTATGAATCTGTAAAAACCACGAAGGAAAGAATTTCAGGGGCTAAGTAATTTACAATAAAAGTTAACTAACCTGCAAAGAAAATATAAAAAGCTTAGAAACAAAGCACTTAAATAGCTTATTGAGACATCCTATATTACTTGAACTAAATATATTCAATCCACGGTTTTCAAGCTTAGAGGCTTCATTTTCGGTACAATTGGCTTAATTTGATTAACGCTTCTGATAAGTCGCCGTGGTACAGTTCAATCCTTTACTTATTCTTTGTACGATAAATTCAGCTTATTAGCAAGCCCAAATATATCAACAATGCTCAAAGGCATCGCCTAATTTTAAAAATTTTTCACTGTATAACGTGCCACAGCCCCAAACACACAGTTGCCAGGATCACGATGACGCCGATCGATCGAACGGGCGGAGGCACGAGAACGTTCGCCTGGAAAGTTCGGATCGTCGCCAACACGCAGAAGGGTCGGGGAGGAAGGGAAACCTTCAGGAGGAGAAGGCGTATGAGTAAAAAAACTTGTTTGGAGCGGGAGAAAAGTGCAACGAACTCCAGCAGCTTCACCCCCGCCGACGACTTTGGGGTGAATTTGTTTACTTTTTGACCGTTATAGATGGCTGAAAGGCAGCAACTATGGAATTATCCAAATGTACACGATGGTTTCGTTTGTTAAGTTAACCAATCAGTCGAGTCATGGGTTAATACATAACAATGCCTATTTTAAGAGGCAGACGTATGAATAGAACAAGACTTATAATTCGCTGGAGTCTCGCGCCTGTCTTTCGGTTGTATATCGAATTTCTTCACATCTATTCTCTCGCGGCCTATACCAACCTTCCAGCTCTCTCCTGTCTCTTCTCCTCTCCTCTTCCCTCCACTCCTATCCATCAACTCCTCCCTCTCTCTCACACTCTCTTTTGTTCACTCACCCTCTCTCCAGCCCTTCCCAACCTCTCTCACTCACTCTCTGTTACTTAGCTAATGTGCACGCGGGTACTCTACGTGTATGAAAGAAAGGTAAAAAAAGAAGCGAGAAACTAACCTTCAAAACCTGGCTCCTGCGAAAGCTGAGTTCGTCCTCAGCGGTAGCGGTGAAGTCATGCTTAGCAATCGCCTCCATTCTTCCTAGTCAGCCTTTGATTCGCTCTCTCGTAAAGCGTCGCTCGGGAAATCCCTTTTTTCTAGGTTAGGTCGTGTCTCGCTTGACAATCGATCCGCAGATCTTCGACAAAGAGGATTCCGGGGCCGCGTTTATGTTTGCCTCGCGTGCTTCTTGCTCGCGGCGCTAGAAACAAACGGCGGAGATGTATGAGGCGTAGAGGATGGGAAAAACACTCGCGCGACGACGACGACGACGTCGTCCACCGACGAGGACGGAGCGGTGGTGCCCCCTGTTCCTTAACCTAGAATACGACGATGAGGAGAGAGAAAAAAAGCACTCGTCCAGCTCGTTTTTTTTCCTCTCTCTGAACGAGCGTCGCGTATGCGTAAAAACGACGCCGTCGATCGCTCAGTCCCGGCTACAGGCGCGGCCAGCAACTCCTGGGCCGACGTACGAGAATGGCGAGGGACGGTAGGGGGAGAGAAAAAGGCGGGAGGGGGAGGATGGGTGGTGGCAATGTTGCCCTCTCTTTCGAATAATGTTCCCCGTACCTTTACAGGGCTCCGTAATCAGGGGCATATACGACAGCGGGTCTTTATATTTACAAACTCCCCTGAGTCCTTTTTACGATCGTCCACGCGCCCACCAGACACACGTCGTTGCACGCACACGCGCCTCTTCTTTCTTTGCTCCGTACTCCTGCCTTCCGCCACGGTAATTCCCAGACGTCGAGATCACGTCAGCCCCGACGGTCGACCTCTCCCGACAAGCCCGCTGATCCCGTCTTATTGTGCGCCTCCGTTTTCTTGGTTATGTCACCTCCAACGAGCTTTTCCCGGATTTCCGGGGAACGCGTTTCCAACGCGATCGCCTCTGCGTATTGTCGAGGGCTTTTTGATACTCCCCCGACGGATTTATTATTTACGCGCACTCGCGGCCACAGTCCATCGTCCGCCTTATCAGCCGTTACACTTGCTCATACACTCTCAAGCTCTGCTCCGCCGCTCTAGCTACGATCTTTTCTCCTGTCTCGCTCTCTTGCTCGGTTTTTCCGCCCCCACCATTCGACTACACATGCGCGCGACCACGAGCGTAGCGCACACCCACACACGCCGCGCTGCAGAGTGACGCGCGCTTACCCGATCCTGACGCTCGCATGAAAAGAAACTGAGTGAGACTCCGGCTACGAGACTGACCGTCAACAATCTCATTTATACTCCCTCTGTTCGTCCACCCGCCCTGCCGCCTCCGCCGCTGCCGTTGTACGTGCACTCTCACTCTCTCTCCTACACTTATCCCCCGCCCCACGCCCCTTTCGGCATTAGCCTGCCTTCATGAATATAGGCGCGCATTTGTGTACGTGCATGTGTCCTTTGCTGGCCGAGTGTGCGTATCGTGACGGTCAGCAGTGTATTGTGTAGTCGTGTATCATCGTAGATGTATCTTAGAGGCGTTCAAGAATGGTTCTTTATTTACATTTCGTCTTCTTCCTCTTCTTATTCTTCTTCTTTATGTCGTCTTTTCTCGTTACACACGCGAAGCCCAACATTTACACGATTGTTTTGCTAAACATGCACGCGTATTCAACGCTTGCATAGAGGACACAGCTAATCGATAACATTGCAAAATAAATAAAATAAATATCCTGCTTTGTGCACTCTATGTTAAAACGAGATCCTGTACTCTACTCTTCGTTTGAAACATGCGAAATACGCTTCTCCCTGCGCTGGACCAAGGACTCGTGCGTAATTACAAGTCGTTGATGTTACGGTCTGTGCAATTCGCGTGACTCTACAACAGCGACTATCGATTGTCTTTCCATGCAATTTCGCCCAACGAAATGTCGATCGCCACCCACTCATTACATAAGAATGCGAATAGAGGGACGTGACGATTCTCAAAATTTTCGTAGAAAACCGCCCAAACGTCGGAGCGCGAACTCAATCGTTCGAAGCTCCGCAGCGCATGCGTGATGGACCACTCGCAGTTCGACGCTCGACGGCAACTCCAAGACGAGTTGCGAGTGCCTTGGGTGGCGGGTGACGGCCTCTGGGACTCTTGAATGAGGGGCGGACGGGGTAGGAGCTCCTTTTGTGTGCGTTTTGTAAGCGCTCACGTTTTTTCTTTCCCTTCCATTGCGTGCGCTTTTTCAACCGATGTTATTTTTATTTTGCTCTTTTGCTTATTTCTGGATAATAATAACTTTATAACGTAAGAAGGTGAATATGTTTCCATGCGAGCATCCACATTTCCACTGTTTTTATCTTACTCTTATGAATGTTTCCCCTGCTCAAACGTAATTGTATTCAGGGACGGAGACTGGCTTATGAAATATACAATGATTATTTATAACGAGCAACAATATGCTTGCGTAAATCGCGAAGAGTAACGCCTCTTGACAAAAGAATTAGACTTTAAAAAGTAGATGTTTATAAGTTGTTACTTCAAAACAAAGGTAAGCCAGGTGGATTTGTCAGTTACATAGTTAAATAATGAAATACTATGAGATGAATTAATGGTTGTAAAGAAAATGTGTTTGTATTCTAAGAAACATTTTTTTGATACGTGAAAACTTTAAGCCGATTGTATATTATATTTGTGATTATCACTAATGACGCAAGTGAATACTTCATTGATATAATTGATAATGTAAATCGTTATTTTGTTTAGCGCTTACGCACTCTGATTTTATTATTCATTTGGAATGCATTTTTAACTTTTACAATCAAATACACGAGAAATAATTTTACAAATAATCAAATGCATTTTTAATAATGTTGTAAAGATGCAAATGAAAAGCTGTCAGTCTGTTATGTTACATTTAACGCCTTAAACAAAAATTAATAGACAAACATATGTATATAAAGTTAAATAACTTTTGTTTTATTAAATAACTTCTACAAGTATAAAGATATGAATTAAAGCGGCTAATTTATTCTTCGCCATTTGATGATTCATGCAATTCCAAATTTTAAATTTAAATTATACATTAGCATGAATGTTTTTGCTTGGTAAGTATAAAACGAAAGATCTATTTAAGAAACAACATTTTCATAAGCTGGCTCTAATCTACTTGCTTTGAAAATAAATCAAATAGAGATCTACCCTCTTAATCTTCGGCACAATTTAATATGTTACAGATATTATCATTCTTCATATATTATATAAACAAAAGTAATACATCTTATTATATTTTCACAAAAATCTTATATAAGTCAAAGTAACTTGTTTATGAGGAATTTATAGTGGAATAAGACAGTCCAGATTTATTTTTAATAACTTAAATCGTGATTGACTGAATCCTGAATAAATTTCAAATTTTAATTAATATTCTATGTTTAATAAACTGCTACAAATCTCTGACAATGTAATGTAGACAAACTATAAGCATTTGACTAAGAAATGAATGCCTGAATAAAAAAATTTACAGTAAAAAAAGTTATTCTACAATAATACTTGATATTGTTTTAATGAGTTAGTATTGAAGAACAATTGGATTATATTTCATTTGTCACACTTCTCAATTCGAACGTTGTTCATTGTCATTTCAGAATGCTATTCAACCTACAATGTATTACTGAAACCAAAATTTTCTTTTCATATTATTTAAATTTACCAAAATCCATGTGTTATAACTAATATTTCTTAACAAAACAGTATTTTACAATTAATATATTTACAGAGTAAACATCTGTAATGAAAAAAATATTATTAAAATAAATTAAAATACTTGCAGAATGATGTGAATTTTCAAAAAGCAATTATTTTACCTCAAGTATCGGAAATCATTGCTGAATATATCCTTATTATCGATTTCATAAAATGAGCAATATACTTTTATTCATTTCTCGAATCATCATCTCGATTATTTCTCACATTTGATTTTAATTGAGAAAAAACCTTTTCTTCACTAACAGTTATAACAATTAGGTTGAATTGATAGTAAACCACTAGTTTCCATCGAAAATACGAGCTTATTGCATTCTCATCTATACAAACGGCCATTAATATCCGCATTAATTTTATTAAAAATCACATTCACTCTTGATGAAAATCTGGAACACTTAACATTCAATAATCTGTCGAGTTAAGCACAAATTTATGTATAATCCAAAATACACTATATAGAAATTCGATTTTATGTTGACTCTTAGATAGACTACATCTTCGCTCAAAAATAATATCAGATCAATCAAACAAGGAATAGTAGGCCTCGTAATAGAAAAAATCACATCATTACTTTATGTAGTTTTGGATAAACTATGTCGACCCGGTCGATGGCTCCTGTATCGATGCTCCGTGCTTTTCGCTCATTTTCCTATTCATAATATACTTCGTTTCTTTACAAGATTCTTCAAAAGAGATTCTTAAGATGAGTGCGAGATTAAACTTGAGCAGCTGGTGGTTCATCGACGATGGAATCTTCTACTCTCGATCTTTTGCGAGACACCGGGTTTGAAAAAGGAAATGTTTCCATCCGTTTCTCGGTCGAGACTCTTTGTGCGTAAGGACCTATGATTTTTGCGCATGACCAGCTTTGGTATTCCGTGCTTCTCCTATTTGAAAGAAAACGAAAATTTTAAAGATCAAGTTTCTTTTGTTGAGAGTTCATTAATTACCGTCGATGGATATTTATAAACTTCTAAGAGATCGAGGGCACCTGAGATCTCTTGGTTATGTGTAAAAGTGAATTTAAAATAAATTCATCATCAACATGAAAAAATATATATCTCAGATTTTTCCATTTGCTATTTTAAACAAAATTTTTTCAAATATTTTTTCCTAAAGCTTTAGAATAGGAATGAAGAAATTTAAGTAAAATCACGAGTTTGTTAAAGTATTACTTTATACTATCTATTTTTACGATGGCGAAAATGCAATTGCATGAGTTAAAGAAGGGTTTTCTAGTCAAACGGAATTAACTATATTTAAACTAATACTTCATACGATACATTAATCGTTGATTATTTTTGTAATGCATTTTGAGAATCTTATAGGTACTATTAAAAGTATATGGCGGCATTACATTTTTATTTTAACAATGTCAACATATCAATAATGCAACTTTTAAAACAAAATTTATTCCTTATAATAATATGAGAAAACATTATTCTGTACAAAGTAAAATACTACCTAATCGAAGATACACGTAAAAATTTAAACTGAAATTCTAACGTATTCAATTTTTGCAAGATTATTTTCCACTATAATGCAGTAAGTGCGCAACAATTATATTTCGATTCACGTGAATAGTTATTTTCAACAAGGAAGTAATTATAAAACTCATAATTTAAACAATTTCGTTAAATAATGTAACCATTTCAAAATTAATCTAAAGTAACATTTGCAGACCATTGATATATTTAAAAATATAGAGCATTATATTTAGTGTTATGTTATAGACGTTTAGTAAAAGAACATTGACAATGACTGCTGTCTTTTTAGGTAATTACGAATTATGCAACTGTTAATATTACATATTATTTATGAATCCTTAAACCAACTGAATCTCTCAAAATATAACTTGCCATTATTTGTTAATTAAATTACTCCAAAGAAATAATTATCGACGTGTGAGTGAAAACTTATTAAGGAAAGACGACTTTTTTAAATGAAACTTCTGCGATACTATACCTTTTACTATGGCTAACACATCTTTCTTTTTACTTGAGTGGCGCTTGGGAATCACTCGTCGGCGGAGTGTAGTCGCGTCAGTATTGTTCAGACGAATTAAGTGCAAAGTAACTTCAACTGCGCTCTAATTTCGCCAAAGCTAGTGGAAGCATTGGTTATTTGATTTCTACCTATGGAAACTCCTAGGCTTTCAGGTATTATTAACAATGAATGCCAGCTGAATAATTATAATTATTTATCAGTTAAGCTTGTATTTTTCTGCTAATATGATTTTTCTTCCATTCAAAAAGGAAATTCTCATGCAAATGTTCCTTTATATAAAAGGTTGTTAATTAAAAGCAACGTGTAAATTCAGCGTATAAATTACAAGACTAGCGGGATCATGTTTTTGGTATTCTATCTAACATTTCATTTTGCAACTTCATCAATTAAACATTAAAGAAAAAATTGTGAAAAATCTACGAGAAACTGCCAATCGAATGTAATACGTTTCTCGCGTCATCTCGCTTCCTGCGTCCCAGATTTACGAGTTTCCGGTCACTCTCTTCCAAATCAAATTTCCTATCTTGTACGCGCATCAAGTATTTATGATTATCCAAAGAAAATGCAGTGGAAGAACAAATAAAACGAAATTTTTATCATCGGAGGAAACTAATATGATCGTACACTTAAGTATAAGGATTATTTACCATGAATATTTAAAATATAATTAGAGTGATAAATCAAATTTACTAAATTTGTTTGAACAATATTCGAGTTAATGAAATTCTGATTAAATATGCTCAACCTAATTTACAAATTTATTAAAAACAAATATATATAACAAATTTCTATGTTATATATATATATTAAAAATAATCTTATATATTTAAATTATACAATGAAATATTTAAGATTGTGAATCGATATTAAAATTATAAAATTAATTATTTAAAAATATTATATTTTGTATTTAACATTACTAGAACTAATACTCTAAAGACATCCAATTTATAATTTTATTTCAATCCTCAATTATTTGAAAGTAGGTTATTATTTATTTTAAAATCAATAATATCACTGTATTAATAAAATAAAATAATAAGCTCCTTTTTAAAAATATATGTTAAGCTTTCGAAATACAATTTCAATTTTTATTTTAAAATAGTTAAAGTCTTAAAATACATTGTTCTATTCTTAAAAATAATTTGTTTAAAAATGATATTTAAAAAATTATACCAATTCAATAATAAAACGATTTCAGATTTATTAGAACATAAAATGTATTATCTTTAACTATATATACATATATAATAGCAAAAATATCCCAGCCCAAATTATACTTGTCAATATTCTTTTAAATCTATTTATATAAAAAACAATTGAAATTGTAGCTATCAATATAATAATTAAATAGATCAAGATTTAATTATTATTTATTATTATTATTTATATAAATTAGAATAGAAATGAATAGTGCAAATCCATAAGGTTATTTCTTGTAGAATGATCTGCCTGTTTATCAATATTCAATTATTACCTTTAATAAAAAAAAAACTTTAATAAAAAAAATAATAGTTAACTTTTAATTAAAAAAGAAGATACGATTAATAAAAATAAGAAAAATTAAAAGTATTACAAAAATAGTTACAAAATATTTTTATCAATGTAACCTGTAACAACAGTTGCAAAAATTCGTCGAATTTGTTAATCCGATTTTTAAATCAATTCTTTCAAATTAAAAAATTTTTCTGTCTACATTGAAAAATACTTATAAAATTTTGAATAACAATAACAGAACAATACTCTATGATTGAAAATTGTATTACTTTATCCTTGTATTTACTTTAATAATAAGGATATCGATTGTTACTTAGAACATCCTTAATAGTATCGGATAACTCATCCTGCTAATAAAATAAATACATCATTTATGATTTAAAATATAAATTCTTTTATATTCGTATATATTTCATAAATAATAGTTTTTTCTTGAATTTGTATCCAATTTATAAGCCAATAATGATTTAACGTCAGTATTGAAATACTGAATGAAAAAATAATTCATTCGATAATATTTAATTTACTCTACTTTATATACGATAAACTAATTTTTATTTTAACATTTATTATAAAGTTATAGATTATATTCTAATGAGATACTGATCACAAAAATACTACTAATTAAATTTATTTTGAAATATGAATATTTTATATTTTATTATATATTATCAGTGATACTATTATTGAAATAATTTGTTTAAATACACATATTTTAATAAGCTATTCTTAATAAGACAGTCGCGCTAATAATAGCGTCTTCTTAAATACACACATTCATAAAATAATTGATTTTGTAATTACCATTTTATTTACAAGAACTGTAATAAAACAACGGGATTTAATAATTACTTATTAATTCTTATAAGAGTGATCGCTGATTTACATGTTTCCGTTATCTTATTTCTAAACAATTTTCAATTAGAGTAGTAATCATTTTTGGTAATATTTATTTTCATGAATATTTCTTATCCACATTTATATTAAGCTACTATTTCACAACATGCAATTTATAATTAAGTATTTTTATATCACATTGATAATGACAGACATTAATCGTCAATTTAAAATATCAGATATTATTAATTTAATTAATTATTATTAATTAATAATTTAGATTGAAATATTTATAAACAATAAACTTTTGTAAACAACATAAAAAAATAAGGCATTTTAAATAATAATTTCTTTAAATTGTATTAAATATTTCAGCAGTTAATAACAGTACAAACTTAATCAAAAGCCTTTAATTGTATTTGAGTCATTTTATATACAAATAATTACTTAAATATGGATTAATATTAATAATTTTATATAATAAAAATTTTTATATAATATTTTATATAATCAATTTCATGTACGAAGAAATATTTTAAATACAATTAATAAAAATAATGTTTTCAATTCTTTTCGGAAGCAGTTACGATTTTTAACAATAATAAATATTTCTAATGCACATGCCAAATGGTTTTAATCAAATATTTAATTGTATTTTAAACCACTATTTTCAGTAGAGTTTAATAATAAAAATCGCCATTGCTTTTATAATTATTGAAATCCGCAGATGATTTTATCTAAGTTATAAAATTTACATTTTTATTTTCTTATTTTATCTTGAATTATTCATAAAAATTAATTTTAGTTTATTTAATTTAAAAACAACTATGAATTTAAAAACAAAGATTATAGAATTATATATCGTTAAAAATGATTCTGCTTTCAATATTTGATGAAATATTTCAAAATAAAGATTTCTTTCATATTACAATATTTATAAAAAAATACCGATATGTCTATACATACATGTATGCGCAGAAATACAAAACCTATAGTTATGCATTTTAATTGTAAAATGTAATATTTCTTTTATATTACACCGATTATGGATTTTGAAATAAATCAAGGAGAATTAACAAGTCATTTGTTCAACATAACATAATAACCATTAAAAGAATGTACACTGTAATTTTATATTATTTATAATATTTTTATAATGTTAATAATTATTAAGATATTTTTATTGATTGTATTTTTTCATTTTTTTGTTTCATCTTGTTAAATATTCTATTCTACCAAAAATTCCAATAATACTAAAAACAATATTAATTTATTTTATATATAAAAAATTACTAGTTAAAATTTATAATACGATAACATAAAAAATAAAATTTATATCAAATTTTAGTAAATAGTAATTTTAACATACCTTAAATATAAAACAAAAAAGTTGTAAATTGTTAAAAAACTTATATAATACTCTATTGTGGAGTAATATTTTCTATTTAGTGACACATTTTGTAAGGATTCATAAGCACTAAGACGTACTTTCAAATTAGAGATCAGTACTTAAGTGAAATAAGTACTTAAAACATATTTTCAACTCGAAAATAAAAGATTTTATACAAAATAAACAAATTTAAGAATATGCGTTTATAATAATCATTTCGAACTTTTGGTATTACAATATACAGAAATAATTCAGAATAAGTGTATAAAAAACAATTTTTTAAAAAGATTATATTGAAATATTATTGTTTATTCCAATATATTGTATTATTTATTAATTTAATCAGATTGAAAGTAATAAAAATGCTAACCAAATCGTATAAATATAGTGTAAAGTTTAATTGAACAAACTATTTTCAATTCTCAAAATATCTAATGAAATATATCTATAGTACATTGATTGCAGATAAAGTTTTTAATCAAGACGCCAATCAGATACTTGTACTTTCAACAAAGTCTTTGATTCTTAAACTTTAATTAGATCAGTTAAAATTGACAGATTAATACGAAAAGTTTTACTGCACTTCTTAACACAAATTTGTACTTTTTCAGCACTTACCAATTAAAAAAATTAATTAAATATTTTAAAATTCACAATAAATAAAATTTCAATTAATAAAAAAAGACAATTATTTATACAAATTAAATTATATAAAAAATATCGCAATTCTATTGTCAAATATTAAAAATATACACTGTTATCACGATTAGCTTTCATTAATTCTTGGCAGGTAATAAAGAAAAAAATAGAAGGTAATAAAGAAACAAGTAAAAGTAGGCAATAAAGAAAGAAAAGGATGTACTTAAAATCATAGTTTGTATTAGAAACGGTACGTATTATATGAGATTTAAAACAAAAGTATTTTAATATTTATTTTATTACTAACATTATTATCGACAATATTATATTAATATTGTTCGTTGTCAACATTACTAAGGTAATAAAATATTCTGTGGTAATGAGAGTCATTCTCAAGAAAGGAAAGATCTTCATAATAAGACAAAGTAGGATAGGAGAACTATCAGTACCAGTTATATATCAATAGTGAAGTTTTATCCATTTTGCGATGTTCTTGTAAATTTAGCAATTATGTGCTCAATTTGTAATTAAACGTTGAGGATAAAAGGCTGGTTTATGTAGTTTTGAACAATACTTTTTTCTTCACAGCTCAAATATCAAATATATGTATATATATATATATATATATATATATATCGCTTAATTTTAACAACAATTAAATTTAAAATAGGATGCTTATACAAGTTATTTGTATTCCATTATCCAAATAAATCCAATGCTACTTTTAACTTTATTTCTTTTAAGAGCTAATGTTATTTCTTGCTTATACAACAATGGTACTTTGCTCTAGAGTATACAATTTTAATGGCATAAAAACATTCATTGTTATTGAATACAATAATTAATATAATTTTTGAATCGTAATGTAAAATTTAAATATTATAAATCTTAGAAACGAGATTATAAATGAATTCAAGACTATAAATAAACAATTATTTTATTACGTAGGCTAAATACAGATATTCGTATTGCCAATCTGTATAAAATTAATTCAATGAAGTCTAGTATTTGTATATTTTATAATATTTTAGTAAGTTAGGATTAACAGTTTTTCAGCGTTAATATAATTTTTTTACGTTTCAACTAATTTCGAATTTTTATATGTAAGATAATACATAATTTTCATACTTATATTATACAATATATTAAAGTAAATTAGTTTTACCTTGTTACAATGTAACCTGTTATAGCCAAATTTTCCATGCTAAAACTGATTGAATCAATAAAATAAATGTATAAGGAATATTGCAATAGGTTAAAATATCGATGTCATGAGTGCGTTATGTAATATAACTGCAATAAATGTCGAAAAACAATGTGGTATGGCACAATAAGAAAATTCAATTTGCACTTGGCTACGCGAATTTTTTAAGCGTCTGATTTTTAAGAGCGATTTTTTAGTGCAAATCCACGACAGACACTTAAATAATTGTCCATTGATGAACGCCAACAGAAAAATTCTCACGATTAACCGTTACGTAATCGCACCGACATAAATGATTCCGTAATCCTCTCGTTATCTCCTCAAAACGATTAATTACGCGAATGTCCAGTGCCTTTCTGATTACCAGATTTTCAACCATATAACGATGCACGCATCTATAATACGAACCCGACCTATCACCGACTGCATTTTCCCTATAAATTATTAAACCTCCATTGTCCCGCATTACCTTGAAGTTCCGGTGTTATTTAACAGCAACGTTGTTTATTTTCGGTATTATTTTATAAACGTTAACCGTAATTTAATCCAGCTTATTGAATATACCGAACGTTTTTTTCGCAATTAATATTAATTTATTCGCGATTTTTACAAAAACGGTTTCACAAATAGTTAAACAAAGAGTCAAGGTAATTAAATGAAATCATTCACAGAACCTAAGAAAACATAAAAAATATAAAACCGTTTGAAATGAGAAGCTTCCGACAATGAATGTGTGAATGAGCCTTGTTTCAGTGGTTTCATCTAACTTTGTATAAATTACGAATAATTTTCGGTCTGACCTCCCACCAATACTTTGGCCAAATACATCGGGCACTCGATTATCCGTTGACCGCATCGGCACTCGACCGGATTTCGCAAGTTCGACCAACTTTCGAATTCTTTAGGCTGGAAAAGCTGGTATTGCACGATCCTGTTTATAATTACTGGAATTTTTCGAGGTGAAAATAAGCCATCTTAAAAGAAACTTGCTTACTTAAAAAATCTTATTTGTTTTATTTTAATAAAAATTATTAACCAAATTTTGACATTTGAAAGCCAACGATCTAAAATTTTGCCAATAGTATAAATACACGTAAAAAAAAAGCAGTGACATGATATGTTTAAAAAGACTTAAGATTTCTCTAGAAAAAATCGCATCATATTCAACATTCAACGCTTAAGAACCGGAAAGACCGAACTTCATCATCATGTTCTATGCAGATTAAGGTGCGGATCTCTCAGTTTTCATGCATACGAGGAACACAATTTCGTAGCCAACCTTTTCATCTAAGCTATCATATTCAAGTCTCCGACAAAATTGAAAAGATGATGTTTGGTCATTGCACGTCGAGATATCGACCTCCATTTTCTCTGTTTTATATGTAGAATATTGTTTTTCGTTGATATTAAAAAAATATTAGAGTATTTTTAATTGGAAAATGCAGTTTGAATTTAATTTGTATAAATCAGCTGATTGATTTGAATATATAAAAATGACGAGTCTTCGTCAGTGTTTTTCAAAAGTGAGGAAAAATAAATTGTAAATACTTGAGAGAATTAATAAAATAATT
>JAPYYT010001135.1:0-39979 GCA_030522565.1 Ceratosolen corneri
ACAGTGAGTTAGATTTACTAAAGTGATAAAAATAACATACTTGTACTAATTCATTTCAAGTATTTATTAAAGCAGAAAATTAATATTGTAATAATGCTTTATTAATATAATAATGCAATTATCGATTGCTCGAAAGGATAATATAATATCTTAGATTTATATTTTATCGATTTAAATAAATATACTAACAGAATATAATTGTAAGCTCATTCTACAAATTAGACGTTTCAAATATCAATAAAATAATTTTCTAACTTCAATTGATGACACTTTGATGCGATTAGTATATTACTATGCCTACGCTAAGAACATAATGAAAATTGTTACGAGATTATTCCTCATTATCCAAATTCAATATCTACATGCACAGAATTACTACTACGAAATCTACGCAAATTAACATATATATGAATTAAAGTTGTGTAAACTAATGTTTCAATTTCATATGTTTTTTTTTTGCTTACATGAAAAACTTTGTCTGTTGAAAGAAGTTTCAGGAAATAACACGATAAATACATGTAAAGAGCATTTCAGGAAATGTAGGCACAAGCGTGTATGTATTAGAATGTCGGATACTGAAAAATAATTCTTTGTAATACTAATCAACAAACGATATCGATGCTTTCGAAAACAATTCGTTACTTTATGTTCCTATCTCATTCTCGTTAACATTGCTCCTGATTTAACAAAGAATATCAACCACTAATTGAAATGATATTAAATGAATCATAATAGTATTATCATTAATTTTAAAAAAGTATTTCGTAGTACAATAGAAAATTTTTCACGTTAGAAATATTTAAGAAATATGAATTATTTTATATCTAATAAACAAATTTATTATCAACATTGGATTTTTATTTACAAAATTTGGAAATTTCAATTTTCGTATACTTAAAATCATTGTTTACGGTACTGGAAATAGATAATAATCTAATCTCTTAAAACTGCTTTCTTTGTTTCAAATTCTTAATTGAATTTAAAAAAATTATTTTTATTTTTTTTCAGTTATTTCGTCTTTTAAGAGACGTATATCTTTGAACGATTTTAATTATGTTAAGCCGTCATTACCCCTCTGTTCAAAGCACTTTCCAAATTATTTTCTACCTATGAAATCGATGAGGGTGTTTTATCGATTACTCAAAGACAAATAAAGACATTAAAAGTCTAATAAGTTCTAAATTCTTATTTTGTGACGCTCTACGAACAAAACTTTCTATATTTTTACAACCTCGGAAATTATTATCCCTTCAGATTGTTCTACTTAAATACAAATCAAAGTATCGACACTTTTAGTCAATGTCTTATCTTGGCTTCCCATAAAAATAGAACAAACGTGATTAGTACAATGATTCAATAGTCATGGGTGAGTGTTTGCTATAATAATCTCCTCTTACATAGTATACGGACGCTAAATAGGCGAAGTTTACTAACGAAAATTAATATTAAAAATGGCGTATAGAGCCGAAATTTAAGCATCAAACATCAAAGCAAGAATCCGGAAACGAGTGATTTGGATAAGACGAGAGGAAGACAAAGTATTCGATACACATTATTTTTTAAAGGCCGCGTTTCATATTTATTAATTTTAAACATCTCGCGAATTCTAAGTAACAAATACGGGAAAATTGTTTTATGCCATCATTAAGCCGATATCAATATTTCCACTGATTAAGACTCATTGCATTTATTCCTAGTGATGATGAAATTGCAGTAATGGTAGAAGATTGCTTTTCTAAAAAAGTTATTAAAAAAGAAAATTATACTAACGATAAGCTACAGGTAACTATTACGATTTAATATAATAATTCATTTGCAATACATTTCATATTATGTATGTATTTCAGTATAAATCTTAAAAATTTTTACGTTTATTTTTATTTCGTATTATTTCGGCAGAGCGCCACTAAAATTTGCAGTCAAGTTGAATGTCATTCCCTACGTCAAAATGAAAATAAATGTATTACTAGAGTCGTACAATACTTGAATTCGGTTGAGTGCTCGAAATAACGTTCAAGTTGAGGGTTTTGGCATGACTCAAACGTTTGGACATCCGTTCATATTTTCGTTCCATCTTACTGACCCAAGGTACAAGAAACACTTTAACCTACGACTGAAATTGAGTTTAATCATGTTAAAAAAGGTTTGGTTAACGAACAATATTTTTTAAGCTCGCTTACTAATAGAACTCCCCTATACCGAGAAGAAGCCTGGCGATGAGGCAGCGACTTATCATTTGACTAAAGGTTCACATTATATACACATAGTCATGAAACGCATTATAACGACCTTTTCGAGCACTTCGGCTCTCATCAAAACGAGACACATTATATATATTTACGTAGCCATGTGTATAAATTTGTATGCATATAAACGCTAGCATGCGCAACCAGTCTGGAATAGAAAATTATAAATCCCAGTCTCTATGAATGTGCATCGTTTATTTACTCCTACTCTTCTTTCTGTAATTTGTTATCGTCATCCTTTAGAATCTTTTTTGACTGAATTAACGGAAATTGAAAAATAAATGAACATTCTGCTATTACATAGAATTGATACATAATTTTATATTATATTTTTATAATAATATATAATTTATTTAAATCAATAGAGAGATAAAAATAAAGGATGGAATAGCTATAATTTATTATTCTCTTTCATTTGTAATCAGAAGAATTCCAACTCCATTGTCAAATTCTTAGCTTAGTCAAATGCTAGTCATATCGTGATACAATGCAATGAAAATTTGTTCTAATAATTGAATTATTCCTCTCAAACATACGACATAGGCTTCAAACAATTTATAAAATGTCCTAATAAGAATTATTATTGCATGAGGTAAACAATCATTTTATCTGAAATAAAATAATATTCAATTAATTGGTAATAAAAATCTAACTTGAAAAGTAAAATATATTTTTGTAGATACGAGGAATATCTTTGAAGTCCACCGATAGACTTTTCGCAATGAGAATTATTGTTTTCAAGATTTCATTATCATTACGTTCAAATAACATCTTCCTTGGTACATTATACATTACGAGGGATTTTTCTTGTTTTATTCATCAGATGTAAAAGAGGATTTCCAAAATAAAATCCTACATTTTCGAATAGACTATTTTATTATACAGACAGACGAATAATTACCCCATAAGTAAATTAATATCGTTTATCTTCGTTATTCGCCGAATATAGTATTGGCTATTTCAAAATGAAAAGTCTCCCAATTGAAGCCTGAGCATCCGAGGTAAAAATAAAATAATTTCTGCACACGAGGCTGTAAAATATCCGTCTTTGGGACAAAATTTGCTTTCGTGAATCCATAATAATCACACACCCTCGCATACACTTGATGAAATTGACATTGATAAATAGTCGAAAAAAAAATACACTTGCACTTTTTCCCCCAAAAAATATACATATAGATTGTTTCATCCCTTTGCTATTAAAAATCTATGAGGGCACAATAAACGCTCTGATATATAATAACCGCGCATGCATATAAAGCGATTTTCATTAAAATGTGTATCGAGCTCGCGGTCCTTCGAAGGAAGTTTGTAACGGTATAGATCGAATTCACTGCTTGACTCATGCTCGCTGTGACCCTGGCAATCTTGAAAGCGTGAATTGAGCGATAATCTGGAGTCTTATTTCGTCTCTAGTGGAAATTTTTCTCGGTAAAATATCATGCAAAAGTACGAGAATTTCAAATTTATAGATGTTTTGCAGGAATTTTTCAGTTGTAACGAACTCGAAATATTCAACTAAAACGGTGATAATAATAATGCAAAATCACCAATTTTTTAATTAATGTCCACAATAATTATACTTGATTTTTTAAATAAATGTTGTAATTCATGACGACTAATGTATTTATGCTCCGAAGGTAATAGTCTTTAAACGAACGGTGGCTCATATCAAGATTTCAAATAAGTGTTTGATTTAAAGACTCAAGTCTTGTTAATGATAGTGTTAAAATGAAAAGTGAAATTTAATAACGGAAATAAAATTAAAGCACCGAGCATACTAAACAATTAATAAAAAACATTGAATTTTAGATATAGTTAAAATCCGGGGTTGCCATTAATGAAAATTAATGAGAATGCAATTAATTTTTCCTTCCCATACTTATTAAGCGAAGAAAATTTATAATAACAATTGATTAATTAGCACGTATCTCGTATGGCAAGAAATTAAATAATTACCGTTCCCGCACGCTCACTCGCTCTCATTCTCAACCAAACCGCCTCATTTAAGTATAATCAGGAGTAATAAATATTTTGATCGAGTCTTTAAAAAGTTTATTTTATCGGGCGTCAATATATAAAGCTTTGGGCACCTTCAAAGTCCAACGAACTCGTTTAAGCACCTATGCCATTAATGCGCTAAGTTAATTTAAGCTTTTCATTGCTGAATATTTGGGTGTACTTACCGATCAATTGGATCAATCGCTAATGCGAGCGCCGTCGGTAGTCACAAATTGCAGCAACGCAGAATTCCAAGTCCAAGTAGTACACTAGCTGATATAAAGTACACCGTTCCGGCGTCAAATTGACTAAACTCAACCCAAACGCAGCGAAACGCAGACGGCAAAAACACGGCAAGTCCCGTCGGCAAGGACGGAAATACATAACGCTCGACCGTCTGCTGGCGTCATCTACGGATCGGCCGGTAAGGCAGATTGCCGTCATGCGCCAGTCCTTCTGCGGGGCAGGTAGGAGGACGTAACAGGTGTTTGTTGCTCGGCACGGCCACATTTACAGGTGGCTCTTCGAGACATGCGATTGCGAGCTCGCCGATCGTCTTTTCCCTCCCTCGTGTCCTCGTGCTCCCGCGAGACACGGATCAGTCGGCGGGATATTCCTACGTCCGTAAGCTTCCACTGAGCGGAGTAGCGACCTTTTCTCCACGTCGTGTTTTAAAGGGCGACGCTCGAGTGAGTGAATGCAGACAGAGCTTAAGGCGCGGCGCACCACTCGTGTTTCTTTTATGGAGCACAAATACAAAGCCAAAGGATAGTTTAGGATGATGAGGCATCGATAGCGATGATCTTCGACTGGGCTTACTAATGGGTTGCACTCAGATGGGATCGCATCATGGAGTCGTGGATGAAGAGTGGCCAAAGTTAATTAACGAGCTTGCACAAAATTTGTTCAAGACTTGGTGGATGAAAGCTTATTGAGCGGCCGTTGATAGCAAGACTGGATGCTGTATAGTTGATATGAAAAATGGCTTTGATATATTGAACATATGAAAATTCGTGTTACTTCACGGTAGCCAATTGATCCGATCAAATAATTATAAAAACGACGATGTAATAATAATAATAATAATAATAATAATAATTATTATTATTATTATTATTATTAATTAAATAAAAAATTAAATAAAAAATTATTATTAAATAAAATTATTATTATTATTATTATTATTATTATTATTATTATTATTAGTTATTATTGTTATTATTATTTTATCGATGGGCATTGAAAGGAAACTGTTGATAATGCGCCGTGTATTCTCGCATTGACGTATAACTGTGCGTTACAAATGTTCATAGATGATGAATATCTTACTGTGCATTTGTTATTCACACCATTAGTTGCAATTGATAGTTCGACTTAGCTTGCATCAAATAATGCTTATAAATCATTTAAAATATTCAATGCAATTTGAAATCCTAAACTACCGTCTTTGTCTAAAAACAGTATCTTAAAACAATAAATAAATAAACTTTGGTTATTCTCTCTATCTCTCTATCTCTCTCCATCTCTCTGTACCTTTTGCTTTCTCTTATTCTCTAGTGCATTCAAAGTGAATCCAAATCCAATTAAAAAATTTATCACAAATCGATAATTCTGCATAATTTATTTATTAAGGTAAGTAAGAACATTTTGGACAGACATTTTGGAATTATAGCTTTTAGTTTATTGGAATTGAAAACTTTTTAAGTTATGCAAATGTCTTATAAATAAAATTCTTCATTAAGCAGATACTTTAATGAACGAACTGAAATTGGATTACCCTTTTATTTATGATAAAATACATTGTTTCATCATAGATACATTTTGTACGAAAACGTTTTGTACAAGAAGAATTCATGTAAAATCGTTAATTATGAATTTGACTTTATATATGTTATTATATTTCTGCTTCATGTTTATTTATACAATTACAATTTAGCAATTACATTATACTCATAAAAAATATACCAATATTGTCAATTTTCACATGTAGTTATTTGTAATCATTTATATCGAGCCAAGTGTTTTGTCAATCCGAATTCCACATCATTCTCTAATATTCTCATAAATCACGCTAGCCTGATAAAACAATCGGTATTACTATTACTCTTGCATCTATAAAAATGTACTCTCATCATTTATGCTTATTCTTTGGCGTACATGCTACTTGTCGGAAAAGGAGTTCAACAATGTAAACGGTGAGAGTTAAAATATTAATATTGCAAAAGATTTTCAAAAATTTTAATCATTTATATCATATATTTTAATCATTTAATCATAATAAAAAATTGCATAAGAACACAATTTTCGATTACGAATCGCACAACTATTAAAAATCAAAATTCTCTGTGCTAGTGCTCACCAGCGACAATTAGAGCACTTTTGGACAATTTTTTCTACGTCTATCTAATGCAAAAAATCGGTCATTTCGAAATCAGCACTAAGAAACTTCAGACGATGTATAAGTATTCAAAGCTCCTGCATTGGGAAATATTCTTAATAATGGCTGGCCGATAAAGAAGACTCGTTTACAAGTTTAGAATTTTACAAAAAAAAGCGACTCGAACACTCGCGCGCAAATAAATTTCTTCCAGTTGTTAAAAGTTTCAGAATCGAAATCTGCCATAGTTGGAGGCATAGCCAAATCGGCATGCGCCAGAAAATTAGCTTCCAAAAATATCTTTACACCAAACACACGAGTAAAATTAGTATTTCCGTAAAGTTTAAGTGTCGGTGACGCAGTTACAATTGCCCGTGGTATTTTCTTTGTCTTGCATGGCGTAATTTACCTGCTCAATAAATGTCGCGGTGTTCGGGTTTAATGTAATTGCAAATAACGTGACCTTTCGTTCCTAGCACCGAACATTATCCAAATAAACGTTTATCTGAGTTCTTTCGCCAACGTCGCCGACTGGCGCAGTGGAGAAAAATTATTTTGCCACCTTGTACTTCCCAGCGAATAGTTTTCAACAAATGAATATTAACTAAATCAATATTTGAATATCAAGTTTTGAGCTTTATTTAATACGCCCGTAACGGCCTGTTCTATGCTCGCTACTCCTATTTGCAGTTGCACAACTTGCGTTGGGCTTAGAGATGAGATTCTTACTTTAGCAGTGCATTGAAATTTGTAATTTCTTAAAACAAGATCTAAAAAAATCTCTAACATTTTTTATTTAATAAAGCTCTTTCGGAAGTTATACTTTTGGGCCAATTATTTTTAGTTTGGAAAAAGACTGCAAAGTCATTAGAGCTACAATAAAAGAGATGCAAGATACAAACAAATAGAACGGCTTCCAGCGAGATAACATAATTCCTTCAAATATTTCGTGTAAAATAAGCCAAGAATTCATAAGAATTAAATGCAAATTTTCCTATTATTTTACTTTAATATTCTTCAGCTTATCTGTAATATTAAAAGGAACATTAATAATTAAAAAAAATAAATAAAAATAAATAAAAAAATATTAATACATTAAAACGAACCTCCCTGTTCGTTTTAAGACTCGGAATTAATATTTGAAAAGGAAAATTTTAATCAAACAGTCAATTCTCGAGTATACTTATGCACATACTAAAGTCTTCAAGATGATTGTATAAAGATTTGAGTATCGCGGGAAATAAATTGATAGTAGTAAATATGAATCTATCCAAAGTCGATAACTGACGTCTGTTACTTTTGTATCTTCCAAGCGAGGTTTTTACCATTAGAAAACTTCAAAGTTCCAATAAAACGATACTGCGATCGAAAATGTTACATTTCACAAAAGCCGACTGCCGAGTTACAAACAGTTATTGTTTGTCGAATGCAAATTTTGACGTGGGGTCAAAATCTAGCGACCCAATAACCTCCATTCTTAACATGACCCGGCTTTTATGACTGAGAGACAGTAAATCTCAATGTGCTTCGCGCTACTTCCGGTATTGCAACAGATCGAAACGCACGTTATTAAAAAAAGTCGAAAGTAACAAAGCACTTTGTATATTCATGGTCATTACGTAGGTTGCGATACGCGTCGGTGCGTCAGATCGATTCGAGCTTTACTTTTACCCAAGAAAAGTGCAGAGCTTACAGCTGCGCTTGTATTATTCGCGTAATAGAATATTCTACGAGGTATATACCAGAGAAATGCATAAATTTTATTAAGCTTCCTTTTCTTATCATTTCCTACAAATAAGCAAATGAGAATTATTCGGTTGAACGAGATTTATTACGGATGAGTTAAAGTTGCCGATTATATTAATCATTGTTCGCATTCGCGTAACGAAAACTGAGTTATTACTTATCAATAGCAACTATCAATTTAATAAGCAAAAATTATGTATATCAATTGGATAAACAGGCGATAATTCCTATATTTCGTGATAACGCCCAAACATCGTTGAAAATCTGCTGAAATTTGCAAGCTTGCATTTTAATTTTTTTCACACATTCCGAGAAATATGTCCACGTAAGCGAGAAAAAATTACGACATAAATGTAAAGATATTTGGATATCTTTAAATATAATTACATAAGGCTTAGAAATTTTCATTATAATACTATTTTTCTTATAAAGTAGAGTGCAGTTTTCTCATTTAAAATAATTTCCAAAATATTATTTTATGCGTTCTACTACTTAACGCTTGTGAAATAATTTTCTTTTAGAAAGAAACATGCGAATTTTAGTAACAATGCCACGAAGCAAAATTGTTAATACCTTTGAGAACTAAAATATTTTATAAAAAATGGCAATTACCGTTAGAGCTACTACTACACATTGTTGTAAAAGGCATTTGAATTAATATTATAATTAGTTAAAACACGTTTCCCATTTTCAATCATTTAATAAATAGTGTTTTACTTACTATAAGTATACGTATTTATTAAGCATCGTTTGTTATCAATAGAAATAATGTGTTGCTAAATTATTTCAATTTTATTTAACAAATTTAAAAATATTAGTTGGAAAACAACAGTTACATTCATGTTCAATTAAATTCCATTACGAAGTTGAATATACAATAAGTTTCGAAGGAATTGAACTAAACAGTACTTTCATAATACTTATATTATTAATAGGTTTCAACAAAATCATTTTCAGTTTAATTAAAAGTATTGGATTAATTTTTTATTCCATACAGCATAAACTTATAAGTAATTTCAATTTTAAAGAACAGCTCAATTTACAATATTAACGATTTTGAAGTATTGCTGAAATAAATATATTCTCGAATATAAATTATAAAATACTAAATTAATGTTTTATCTTCACAAAAACTTACACTGTTATCCACTGTGTGTTTTTTATGAAGAACTTACATTTTCGTTAAAGCAGGTTAAAAAATTTTATCATTTTCGTTTAAAATTTTGTTTAAACAATTTTAAATATATTTTTATAATAATATATAATTATATATATGTTTTTATTTATTATATTATATATATATTTATTATTATAAAAATAAAACGTTATAGATATTTGTATTAAAAAAAAATTAACGGCTAATTCTTTATTACTTATTAATACTTTAAATTATGTGGTTTTGTTACTTGGACACTTTTCGAAACTCGTTTAGTGCATATATTATGCAAACATATTATGTTGATCATACTTTCTTATGTATTTAAAAGTTTAAAATTGTATGTAATTATGTTATGTAATTAAATTACACAATTTTCTGAATTTTACAAAAGTTTGTTAAATATATATTAAAAAAATATATTTTCTTTAATATAATCTTATAAAAAACACGATTCATTTTTTCCTTTATTCAGTCTGTATTCCATTTTCAAAAATGGTACTTATAAAAAAAAATTTTATTAGAACCGTAAGTAACATAATTTTTCCATAATAGTTATCAATTGAAATAAACATAATCTTTTATTAAAAATATTATTTACGTATATGTTATAATACCATTGTTGTTTTATTTATCTAATACGACAATTAGATATATTAATTTTTCATTTTTAATAAATAATTTTTTGTTATTCATCTCTTATAAATTTACTGTTTTAGATTATATATATATATATATATATATAAATTCTAATTATAAATAATATTATAAAACAGCTAAATAAGTTGTCATACCTATTATTATAATTTTTATTATTATTATAAATATATTTTTATATAATACATTTATTTATTCTATTTACTATACATATATATATGCATACATACATATGCATACATACATATGCATACATACATATGCTTATATATATACACACACATATGAATATACATGTACACTGCTTATTGCATATAATGTTTGATCTATTTCACTATAATAGGACTTAAATATTCATCAGATAAAAGCATAAGTGTTTTGTACGCTTGAGTTCTAAACTTACTTCACAGGAAATGCAGACGTTAAAATACAATCAATATAAATGTAAATTTAACAGGCAGTTAATATATTAATTAAAATGTTTGCCAAGATCCTTAACAGTACGAGAAGAAACATATAGTATTTAAATGAAAAGGCGCTCAAGTTACGTAAACAATAAAGTGTCTTATAAATCATATTTTAAATTGCATCGAAGAAAATGTAAACTATAGTCGGGACATAGTATGCTTAAAAGTGGATATTATATGACGATGTATCTACTAGTCCATTGATAACTATTATCCCGAAGAGAACACCACCTCATTAGAAACGTATGAAAATATATTTTTCTCGATTGGTGTTGTTATTTCATAATAAGTACTCAAAAAATTCGTCATCATTGAAAAAGTTCTGCATTGTACATAAATATTTTACAAAATGAGCAAAAGTTTTATGATAATTCCATCATCTTATGGTGCATAGCTTAATATCACCGGCAGCGAATCATCTCGTTTTGAAAGCGCTGAAGCCATTTTGGCTCCATATATTAAAACAAAGTGATAACGAAACGTTGGCCAGCGATTACTCTTTAAAACTGCTTTACCGACAATTTTTTTGGTTAAATTTTAGTGGTATAGAAATTCAATTACAACCCATTGATTGAAAACGTTATATTTGAGCTCCGGATAAAACTATGCTTCAATCCTAAACAAAAATATGAAGTAAAAGAAATGTTGTTAATTAGTATTGCTAATATTGTAATTGTGATAATCGACAGTAGCCTTGAACATTTAAGGTGGTAAAAATGAACTAATAAGCTGCCATTTATTAAATTGGCCTATAAATATAATAATAAGTAACGTGAAGTGATTACTGCTGAAAACACCTTTTATTTGTCATATTGAGTTGTGCGCCAAGTACTGAGATTAATTCTTGTGATTGAATAATGGAAATTTGTATCACATACCAGTATCACTAATCTTATAAAATGCGTAAATAAAAATAATTTATCAAAAATATTAAGTTTTTATGACGTTAAACATATCTAATGCTTAGAATTTTATGCGACATATTTAGAATAGCCAAATTGAAATATTAGCGCTTGATAGGAAATGAAATGTATAGACGTAATAAATTTTGTAAATAAATAATATTGAGCTACATGATTATACATTTTCTGCTTCAATTTATTACCAATAGAAAAATTAATTGCTATTTTTATTGTTTATTAATGTAATTTTTATTTTAATTGAAACATTGGCTTATAATAAACTAAATTAATGAGACATTACTTCAAATATGCCATTAAAATATGATAAAATTTTCAATTTAATTTCGCTAGTATTATAATATTTTGCTCTTGCAATAAAAATAACAATGTACGTATAATTTTTAATAATTGTTTAAAATCATTTATGTCTTTTAAAATACCTTGAATTCTCTTTGTCACCTATATTTTGACTTTGAAAGCTTGAAGTATATAAAATATTTCAATTTCCGTAAGATTCCAAAAACATGGAAATCCAAATTCTAAATCACTTAATGGTTAATGGCATTTTAACCATTTATTTTATTTATGCAAATAAACAAGTTCATTGACGAAAAAGTTATAGCAATTGATTATAAAAACTATTGTTATAGATTCATTTTTATACTAAAAGTGTATATATCGATATAGGCTACGTTATATCATAACGTTAAAAGAATATTTTTTATAAGTAAGTATGATGAGCACTTCTTGCGCTTGTTGACCGTGAAATTGAATGTTTCCTGGACTGGAACGATTTTCAGACGAAGCGTTGCTTGGGGTTTAACAAATAAGCTTCGTAACTGCTCAAAAATTTTGAAACATAAATTATTATTTATTCATAAATCACAACAATATTTATACTTTGGCAATCTCAAAATAGCTCATAATTTAATAACTCCTACTACTTACTCCTTTAATTACTTGTATGATTGGGTAATATGTTTGCTTTTATCTATTATGTAACTTGTCCTTTATGGATTAAAAGAAAATATTGCGCATTGAGAACAAATAAAATTTTATAAGCATAACATGACTTACTTTATAATATTAAAAAAAACAAAACGAAAAAATAGAAATTAATTCTAAAGTCATTAAAAAATGCAGAACAAAAGAAAAATGTCGGTTTTAATATTTATAATAAAACAAATTTGACTTTCGTAATTACCTTATATCCCATGGATTAGGAGCTTTGCGTGCATTGCAAAGCTATAACATTCGTAAATGAATAAGCATAAAGCCAATAAAATATACTTTAATTAAGATACATTGGTTTCTTTCCTCGTCTTTTTCAACATTATTTTTCATCGTTATTATGAAAATCATCGATATCTGTAGACGCGAAAACAAAGCAATTCAAAGCTACCCGAATGCGAATCATCCATAAAAAGTCGCAAATAAACACAAGTGAATTCATAGTAAAAACATTCGAAAAGCTAGGGCTTAGAATGCATTTGATAAAGTGTTAAAGCTACTAAGGTCAAAGTGATAAGACAAGTACAGACCATTTTTACCAACGAGGCCGATTTGGCGATACATAATAAACAGCCGATTCACATCCTTGCGAAACGTCGTGCTGTTTTTGTTTTTTGCAAAGACTATAAAATTGTACGTTTAGAGCAAATATTTTCGGATAATGGCGGTCGATAATTCAAGCATTTTTCATAGAAACAGCTAATTATTCGTTGCACAGGTAATAAATGTAATATCGATGGCGATTTCGCTTTAAGCAAATTTGAAGGTAAGTCAAACTTATCTATACGATATTCGAATTATATTAAGACAATCAGTTAAATATTAATGTTGATTGCATTAAATTTTCAAGATTTTTATTATTTTTATATGAAATAAGAGCTGATCGATTTGAATTTAATTATATTAGATTATTTAATTAAATATATAATATTAATATGAATATATAATTTAAATAGTAAAATTGAATTTTTTTTGTGGCACGAATCTTATACTTCTATTTTAGATATAAATATCCACTCCATTTTTAGCTATTAATGACAGCTTCTTTCTGACTCCATTATTCTTCAATGTTTTATTCCGCCATATTAAAAAGCGAGGAACAATGATTTATTTATTAGTTAGTATTTTAAGAAGTACTTTGTATTTAATGTTTACTTTTAATACGATCGAAAACTAAATTCCAATATGGAATTTAAAATAATAATAATAATAATAATAATAAGTTGGTTAAAATTTCAAGTCGTCGCACTATAACCCATTGCAATACTGATTGACAAGGAATATTTGCAGTACATTTGCAAGGGTAGCACATCATTTATCAGACTTCTGATCAACAATTGCTCAAACCTAGTAATTGAACTAAAACCATTGAGTTTTGATTATCCACTGTAAATTTCAGGCCTTCTTTTACAAAGCTTGTTTTAAAAAAAATTGACACGAAATTTTAAGGATATAATTATATAATGAATGAGATAATTTAAATTTGTTTAACTTTTAAAACTGCTAAACGAACATTAAAGATATATTAATAAAATATAATTTTTTATTCAATTTTTAAAAGAAAAATATTTTTAATTTGGTTGTAAAAATATAGAAAAAATTACAAATTATTATATTTTAGAAATGGAATGGATTAAAAATTTTATTTAACATGAATTCGAAATCTAATTTTTAATAAATTCATAAAAAAATTATGTATAAAAAAATCAACCATCAAGAAGAAGTAAATATTTACATTATTTTAACAAGTTCATTCTAAGTTCCGACAAAGACGATATAGAATTACTTTCCGAACATAAAATCCCTGATTACATTAAATCCATAGATTTTAGTTTTGAGATTAAAAAAATAATCAATTCTACTGTTCTCTTTAAATGTTCATATATATAAATATATAATGTATATGACTTATAATTTGCTTTATTTTTTATTCTTGATCTTTATTTCTTAAAATATATATATCTTTAATATATATATATATATATATATATATATAAATATATTTTTCAAGAGCATAAGCTATCATTATTAAACGTCGCTTTAATACGTCGCTACATCGCGCAGCCTAGTGGTATTGATTATATAAAACTAAAATAGATAATAATAATATTTCATGTTTTAAGGCATTGAATTTCTAATTGAAATTGACTGAATATTCTAGTTTTATACGGTCAGATATTAAATTAGTAATTAAAAAAATTATATAGATGAAAAATTAAAGAGTAAAAATATTGAAATATAGTTAAATAATAGAGGAACGGTATTTAATATACGAGTATGCATGGTGATATATTAATTTTAGCTGTATATTGTATTATATATTATAGAAAATAAAGTAGTGCAATAAATACTTAGCTTTTTTTTTATAAATTTTATCAAATTAAATTGAATTAAATTAATTAAACAAAATAACATTTTTAACAAATATATATATATATATATATATTATATTATATTTAAGAATATATTATTCTTCTATATTTATTTATTAATTATCATCCTAAAGAATAAAATAAAAATAATAAATGCAATAATAATATAATATTTACAAATTTTTTAAAAATAAGCTAAAAATAAGATTCGTATATAAAAAGTTGTACTCCGATGATTTGATTACATTTTTTCATTTGGATTACAAAAAATTATTAAAAACAAGATCTTTCTTTTAAACTATATTTATATTTTTGTTCATTATCGTAACATAATTTTAAAAGCAACGTATCATTTACATATAATTGAAAAAACTCGTCTACTTATTATAATTAATTTTTATTCTATATTTTCAAAAATTAAATTTTCAACTTAGGTGGAATATTAAATATTATTATTATTATTTTACCGATAAAATTAACTATTATCTATACGTACGTTTGACTATAATTTTAAATTCTTCAATCACAATTTAAAATCTGTTTACATGATTAAAAAGTAATCGATCTTAAAATTTGCTTCCTTTTTTTGCTTTATTTTTATTTGTGTACATTAGTACTCAAGTATAATTACATGAAAATTCTAAAATTGATCTAAAGAGAAACATTTATTTTAACTAAATTGTATACGCAGCAAAACCACATTCAAATTTTATAATAACAATTCAATTTGAATCACATTATTTAATTTGTCTTTAATTGCATAATTATAAAATAAATATCAAAGAAATAATTTTTAAATAATGTATTTATCTAAATATAAATATATTTAAATGTGTATTTGAAAACATATTTGAATTTTCATTAACTTATTAAAGGGTTAAGATATTAAAATGTATATTGTAATTGATTACAGAATTAAATGATACTATGCAATAAAAATATAAAATACGTGAAAAATACTATTAATGTCTGCATATTTAAATTTAATGGGATATTTTAAATCTAATTAACAAAGAAAAGACTTTTTATATATCTAAATCAAGTTTTCGCCCTTCGTAGCTATGGTTATATTATTACTTAATTAATCTAAACAAAAAATTATTTTTAATAATATTATTTTCTATTTGATTACTTTATTAAGAACATATATTGTATATTAATTAAATGAATTATAATGTAGTATAAAATCAACCTGAATAAATATAATTAAGATATTTTATCTGAAAATATATTTACAATAATATAAACATTGAAATATAATAATTGTGAGAAATTTTAAGTATATAATGTGAAATATATAAATTTAGATTGCTTAACCTCGATTATGTAAAAATTTTATATTTAATTTACAGAAAAATATGATGCTTGCTACTATATCACTTTTAATGTAATACTTTTGTACATATTTAAGTATATTTTAATTATTATTAACAGAGACTTTATCAATCATGTTTTATGCCAAAATTTTCGTATATATATATCTAAAAAATTCACTTATTAAAAATATTTATTTATAATCAAAATAATTATATTTCTAATATATATGTAAATATAATCATTTGATTTTATAGTAATTTATTTTATATTTTTAAGTAGAAATATAATTTCTTTATAAAACAATAGTAAACATATCGTTTACATTAAATGATATTCCTACGTAATATCGATAATGTTAAATAAATAATAAGATAACCATTTAACTTAATTTTTTATATTTTACCAAAACATTTTGCTATAAAAAATGATTTTAATTTTTTATTTATGAAATAATAACAAATTTGTGCATATAATTTCATAACACAGACTATGAATATTTATATTATTCAATTTAATAATTTATTGATAGCTACTTAATTGTTTACAAGAATTTATATACTCTCAATATAGTTTATTATAAATACAAATTACAAGGAAATTAAATGAAATCAAATATAATATAAAGTTTTATGATAATTAATGAACTTTTAATTGTAACCGATTTAACATTATAAAATGAGGAACTATGAAAGTTATGCATTTTATTTTTAAATTTATTAATAGCCTATATTATTTTTTATATGTTATATTAGAAAATATATCTATTTTTTTCAATAAAAAAACTTTCATCATTGAGTATTATTCTATAATTTAGCAAGTTAAGCGCAAACCATGAAAAATCACAAAACGCAAGAATAATTTTTGTATAAAAGTAGATTAATACATAGCGTTGAACACGATAATCTCACGTCAAAGTTATTTTCCACATATTCTCATTAATTAAATAATCCATAATAATGGAATATTATAAAATATAAAATTAAAAAATGACTAATCCGAAGTGCGAATTCCTAATATTCGTATTTTTTACTAAAAAGTTTTGAAACCACAATATGACTATACTGTAATCCGACATAAAAACTTATAATACGAATACAAGCTGTATTTGCATGTACATTCGAATAAGATTTAATATAAACATAGGATAATAATTTTCGAAAAAATTATGTGCGCACAGTAATAATCGACAGTTGGAAGAAAAATTTATAATCAAGAGAAATAAATTATTATCTAAATTTGTCTAAAATTTAAGGAACGCGATTTAAAATTTATTACAAAGGAATGAATTAACAGATTTAAATTAAACTTAAACCAAAAATATAAGCAATATTTATAAATTTAATACAATTACTTTTACAATTATTTTTAATAAATAAATATTCAAAATTAAAAACAAATTTTTACTTTATATGTACTAGTTTTACCAACTGAATCAATTAAATGATCGATACTTATAATACTATAAATGAAATAAAAAATCAACTTTAGAATATTTCTATAGCCAAACGAAATACTATAATGCTATTGACGTTTTTTCATCAATATACATATACATAAAAAATGAATATTTATCAATATTAATTGTTCTGGCTAAAATATCTCTATACTATTTATTATAAAAACAAAATTCATCATTTGTGAGCATAATAATGGAATCTTTTTTATTTTTACCATTTTATAATTGGTATTGTAAGGTACACAATCGTTATATATTTATAGTAGTAATTATACAATTAAAATTATTATATTGCAGGCATACTTATTCACTAATCTTTAATTTGATTACAATATAAGAATCTCTATTGTATAATATATCTAAATTACTTATATGACTCCAATAAGCAAGAACAATTTTCAAACTAATTAAGACCATTGGATCTGCTTACTAGATAAAATTAAATGGCTATTTTTTGTTATATATATTCATATATATAACATATATATATATTCATCGTTTCAACATTAATCATTTATGATAACCCTAAATTTTTCGTGCTGCATTAATAAAAATTTGGACATTAAAATTGTGTAACTCGATTTGCCAAAAAAGTCTATTATTATTTTCAACGTACAACTTTATTCCGTAACAAAGTTTGTAATATCTAAATATAATCAAGTGAGCTGAGTATAGTAGCCAAAACGCTAAATGTTGTTGGCACAGACTTAACTATTTTGGACTAAATTAATGAGCTATGATCAAATACAATTTCAAGTTTTTATAGATAATTACATGTTTATAGTCTTTTAAATTCTTTTCTTCATTGAGTTATTATCTTCTTTTTCACTTTCATATTGCACTCCGATCTTCATCTTTCTTTTTTTGCCGGCATACACGCTAGTTCTCATGAAAACGAAGAATTGTTCTTTATAAGTTCATATTTATGTAGCTGTTATGTTTTTGACGCCAAATGTACATCGTGGCCCTTACGAAATTTACATTTTGCTCAGTTATTTTGCAGGTGCATTATGCATTATTCTTAGTCAGTTGACGGTCCGACGAGCTTCTGGACTTAAACAGTCTGATAGGTAAATTTACTCATCCTGGATGCCTTTACATACCGACTAAAGAGATTTTAAACCCTGTAGCCCCTATTTCGAGATTTTAATTCTATTACCACGTGTACTCACTAGTACCGAAAAATTTTACTCTTTATAATTTTGTACTCAAATGCTCGAAGACAATGAGCCACTACCAGCAGCCTATCATATCAACCTCACATTAATACAGGCCAAAAAATTTTAAATTACTTTGATTTATGAACGATCAAAATATGATTATTATTAACTAAGGCAGAAATGCGCAGAACTAGATCATTCTTATGTTTCAAAAAATTAAGATGAAATGGTCATTTAATATTTAATTTACAAATCTTAAATATACATAAGAATGAAATATTTTAACATGGTCGTACCGTTTCTACCAGAAATTATATAATTTTTAAGATAAATCATGATGATCTTTTAATTAAAATTTCTTAGTTAAAATTTAGCGGTTTAATACGTAAAAGCACAGAGAAAAATTCGATTGGCATTAAGTTTTGTTTTTACGTAAATATGTTTAAATGTATATGATTACCCGAAAAGTAAAATTCTTAAAACTGTATGTATAATTGAATAATTTTAGACATATGGGCATAAAATAATAGCGGTAAATCTAAAACTTCCTAACGATTAAATTTTATTTTTAATGGTCAAATTTATTCCAAACCGTACTTACGTCAGGAGTGATTCAGTGGCCATCCCCACTGCTATTTATTTCGAGAATATTTTCACATACGATTACCAGATATACAATGTAATAATAGTTAATAAATCGCCGTAAAGCCTAATTAACGAATAATGAAAGCATGAAATACCGTATTATACAGCAGATATGGATATGTCAATACAAACAATGATCAACTTCAAATTAACCGACAGGATATCTTTTTTAATTCCCCTCTGTGCTCAACATTTGTTAAGATAAAGCAATATCGCAAAAAACGTGGATCAAGCGAAAACTCGATCTCCACCGCATAGTAAGTTAATGAGAGAGGGAGACAGAGAGAGAGAGAGAGAGAGAGACAAGAATTTACAGGCAATTTTCCAGCTAAAACACTTTATTATCTGAAAATTTTCATCGCTCGCGTGCTTCTCCAAACATGCATATACACATTCCTAAAAAACGAGAAAATAATAATTGTCTCCATAAAATATAGCCATGTATACGACACGATTCAAGCCCCTCGCTATAATCGACCGACGGTCGACGTTTTTCCTCTTATTCTCTTTCTCCTTTCCTCCCTCTGCCCCTCTTGCGCTCCTTTTCCCACCAGTTTCAACCGACTGCAGCGTAGTATAAGTATAGAACGCTTTTATATCGATTCTCTCGAAGAACGCGCACTAGATTTTCCCCGCTTGGCTCCGTGCGCCACTATTCGTCCATTTTATTTAAAAATTCATATAAAATACTGAATTAATTTCTATCTCCCCTTTGTTTTATTCAAGTAGCGATTGCCTAATTGTCAAATTAAATCTACGCTGGCTCGTAATTATTGCCAAACCATTTTTCTGCAGCACGAACGAAGGCGCACATGGTAAATAAATATCTTGCCCGTTCTCGATATAATCCGTAATTAAATGTTCCTTGGCTTTTACAATCGTGCGCAAAAGTTTATTATACGAAAGCTATTGCTATTGCTTTTTCCTATGCATAAATTTAATATAACTCCAGTGCATAAATATATAAGCTTATATACATTATTTATTATATTACAAATATGTAATATAGGTTTTATATTTTATTAATATTATTATCTAATATATAATATACATCAGGGTGATAATGCATAATTCCGAGCTTTATTGTATTGGAGTCCTTGAAAAAAGCCCAAGTCTGCGAATCGTCGGTACAACTCGGCCTTTCATTTATGTCAACTCTAGCACGCTAATCGGGAGAGCCTTTGCAATATATTAAAACTAAACTACTGTTCGGTGGAGATTTTATTAAAAAAATTTGATATTTTGAATTATCGTGACACGGCTCTCCCAAGAGCTCCGACTCATTACCGAGTGCAAAATGAGAAATGACGTGCACAATCTCGAGTACGGAGCCATGGAATGATGAGGTACTCGCATTTTCCAGAAACACGAGGGAAGCATGAATTATTCAATGTAGTGTATTACGCGGGGATGAGGCTTTTTCATACATGGTTTCGAAATTAGGACTGACAAGTTTAGAGACCCTGCTGGTGGTTTAATTCGACGTATATTCGGCTGGTTATTCCATAAAACATTTGCCCGTAATAGTTAAGTTTAGTTGGAAATAATGACTGATATGTGCTTATCTTATAAAACTTAAAAGACAGTGGAATATTTCTTAAATAAGAGATCATGAAATATACTCTTGCTATTCTGATCAGTCCACGTTAGCATTAACAAATATTGATATCAAACTTCCTCATTTAAATAGACCCGTCAGCCTCGAATGATTTTTAAATATTCATTATTTCCGTTTTACATATGCCCCATTGTACCGATAGCACGATATTCAAGAAATAATAATAAAATTTATTAAGAAAAAAAAGTTAACTAAAAATACTTACAGATCGGCTAAAATTTTAGGTAATTATAATTATATTTAATCAGCTAGTTGCCAAATTTTGCATTTGTCTTCTCAGTTTTATTTATTTTATATTTTGATACTCTTTAGAATAATTAAACTATTGTTTTATACACCGTAAATCACCATAGCGAAACATTAATAATTTATAAATGTTTCTAATTACCATATACTGTTTGAGCGTCGATATTATTTGTTTCCATCTACAATATATTCTGACAGATATTCATACCGATTATGTAACTAATTATACTAATGAAACCGTAATCTTAAAAGATCCAGGACTTATTAATGCAAAGGAAAATTCAACGAAGAAAAAAACCATATAAAAGATCTAATTATAATATGTACGTCTAACTTACGAGTAAAATTTTTAAAATAATATTTGATTGCACATTGAAACATAATTGACAATTTCTATTAATATAATTTTATAAAAGTGAAAAATATTGTAGTAATTTCATTCTTCTTTTGTTTTTAGAATTGCTAGTTTCGATTAAATATATACAAGTATATATACATAAGTGTGCGAACGTGTGTGCATTTTTGTGAATATGCATTTTAGTTTTATTTATTTATACATTTTCGTTTACGAAATTTCAACTACATTTTAAATATTTTATTCATTTTAATAACTAAAAATTGAATGAGCTATTTTATTTATAACTGTAAAAATTATCTAAAATAAGAGTAAAAATTTATTTAACAAATAAAAAAATATTTATTATAGTCGTTAATGCACGAATTATAATTTAAATTATTGTAAAAAATAATATAAAAATTAAAAAGTATTTTTCTAATGAATTAATATTTTTAAATGCATATTTGTTTTAATACTTATTTATTAAAAAACTTCCGATTACTGTAGTTTATATAAATTTTATATTTTATCGCTATATATTTTTCAAATGCAACATCAAATCTTAAATATACCTATTATATATTTTCTTTTTTTTTAATGAATCAATACCCATAATAACATTATCATTTGGTTTGTATGGTTTATGTACTAATTTGCATATTTATTATTCTAAATTAGCGATATAAAGGGTGGAATCTATACTACTGATTATAGTAATTAACAGATTATAATTGTTGAACAAATAGATCTACTATATAATTAAAATTACATTAATATTTAATATAACTGGACTTCGATGCTTTCAAAAGTATGGAAAATTAATGTAAAATGAAGTGGAAGCACAATCTGACCATTCGATCTCCGCATCCAATAACTACGCGGCAATATTCAGGGTCAATATTTGGTAACTGGGGTTTAGTTTAGTAGTAATGGCTTTGGAGTTACTATTAGTAACAAACAATAATTTTGATTTGTAACTTAATTAATATTTATTTCTCAGATGCTTCTTTTTCTTCAAAAACGACTACTAGTGAAAGTAATTATTCAAGTCATTATTAGAATATCTAAATAAAAATCGTTTAAACGAATTCGTCTAAATGTGAGAAAATATTAAAATACCTGAAAAATAAAACATAGTTTTTGATTTTATCTGTGCGTCGGTTAATTTTTTCAAAAATATGCAACCTGCACTACTCCCAGTTTCTCCCACCTTCGACTTTCAGATTTATCTTACCCGTGCGGAACGTAATGATAAAAAATTCTGCGTTCCGAAAAATAAAATTCAGCCAAGAGATGAGACTTCTTATTATGTACCAGTAAATTCACACTTTCTTTTTTATTTTTTCCTCCTTTTCTTTATCTCGGCTAGAATAGAAAATTTGATATATAAATATACGACATAACATATGACATATAAATATTTGTATTTTTATTATTAAAAAGTGTATTCTATAACTTGACGAAAACAGCCATTCACTTTTGTCGTTCACTGATTATCGTTTTGGGTTTATTGAAACTTATAACGCTTAGATTCAAATAAAAATTTATCTCTTGAGAATACTATTTGCTTTGTTCATCTTGGTAATCATAATGGACAAATGAAGATTTTTTTTGATAATAAATGAAAAAATGCAATCACAATTATTTGCGTATAATTAGAAATCAAAATAGAGATTATGAACCAAATGTTCTGTTTTGCATAATATTTTCCAACCTCTTAGTTGGAAAATTTCGAAATATAAAAAATGACATTTTCTTTCAGCGTTCAAATTATGAATATAGCTTCCTTAGCTTATCAGAGATAAAATAACGTCTTTATACAAATAAAATAATCTCAGTAGTATTGCTGTTTTTAATTTAAAAAATATTTATTATAAGTTTCAAATTGCAAAAAAGCGAAATTATTAAAATTATTGAAAAAGAAACAAATTTCATTACAGAATATTTTGCTCGATTATTTTAACACGCATAAAACGACAAAAATATTTAATCATTCTTTAAAATTATTGATTATAATAGTTGATTTTTAATTTTAAAGTTTTTAATTAATTTTTAATTAGTAATTAAACAAATGTCTTAAATTCTGTGAATAATGTAAAATCGTAATCTATTCCGTATATAACTGAACAGAACGAATAAAGTTTATTTGGTTATAATTAAGTTAAAGATACCAGTATATCAATCATAAAAAAAAAGTTAACAGAATTTTAATAAACTATGTAATAACAAAAACTTAGTATTTACTAAAATTAAAAATTATTAATTCTTTAGCTGTATAAAATTTATTAACAATTATAAAATATAAAATACAGACTTGATAAAATAATATGTCTTGTATGGGAATATCAAATCTTTATGATAAATTGTTTTAAAATGTCTATACAAAACATCTAGTAACCCTCGTTTTCTCGATCACCTCATCATATCTATCTATAGTTTATATAGGAATACTAATAAATAATGTAAATGAGATACATAATAAAGTATATTAAATAAAATAAATAAAATGTAAAATATTCAAAAATAAATATAATGATTTTTCCATTCATTAAATAATATTTGTGATACAAATATAAAGAACATTAATGTCCAGATTGATTATAATTACATGCGAACATATTTATGCCGAGGAAAAACAATATTATTTTTTGACAATAAAAAAATATTTCGGATATCCTAGTTAAGAATATAGAATTTACAAAAATATATAATCAAATTTTCTATTAATAATGTAATCATTTGAGTTATATTATAAAAGTTTAAGTTCCAAGGCATCTGTAGATTATTTAAATTATTAAAAGTGTCATATCTAGCTTTTACAATTTACTATTGAAATTATTATAAATAAATTCAATATTTGGCGATCAATTTTGATAATTAAGTTAATAAATAAAAATACTAAGTAAGTAATTTTGATACTTAAAAATAGAAATTAATTTATATGCGATATAATTTTTGCTTTCAAGTGACTAAAATGACGTAGTCGACGAATATACAAAGTGATAAATTATGTTTACTATAACTTAAAACGCGTTACTGTCGAATATATAACATATTTTATAAATATATTATAATTAATTTCGGTGTTATAACGATTGTGAATAAAACATATTTTTACCATTTAATAAATTGGATACTTTAAAATATAGAATTAAGTTTTCATATCATAGGTAGTAGCTCAAAATTTTACAGGAAATTATTCTATCTGTGGAAACGTAATGAAACGGCTTGATAATTAAGTGTCAATTAGAATAACGCAAAAATCCTTCGTATACGCAAAAACAATGATTTTTCTCAATCTGCATTTATGTTTTTATACAAAAACAGTCGAAGCCCCACATTTCTCCGCCATCAGAGCATTTTTCATTTATAAAATATCGATCAGCTTCGATAAAGCTCAACGGGTCGGACGCATAATTTACCGACTATGCTTTTCCATAATCGGATCGCTTTAATGTACACATGCTTTTTTCATCTCAGCCTTTGGATTCAAATTTATAAAATATTCGATTTTATCTGTAAGATTACTTTGATACATTAATCGATGTAAGAAAGGCCCGAATATTACCGAAACTGATGTTTCGACTCATTTACAACACAACTCGCACTTATTGATTCGTTCGACAGCGAAATAAAATATCAGATCATTCTAATAATACGTTAAAGATACATTTCTTACTAAATCAACTCAAAGACATACACGCAGTCGTTAAAAATATGACACAAAAATCTATGTTTAATAATCAAAATGGTTCTTACCTACGACGTATATGTATTTAAGGCACTCATGAAAACTTCACTCTATCTCAAATTTTGATTAGAAATGCAAAAAAATAAATAAACTGTATTTAAATAAATATTAATATTTGGATAAAAAGAATTTTTTTAATTTCGTCAACATAAAATTTATATCTTTTAATATAAAATAAAATAGCATAGGTATTTTAGATCCCTTATAAACATAGTTTCAAAATATTCACGCTCCTAAAGTAATTAAATCAATTAATAATATTCTATTGAACGTGTTTGGTCTGCATTTTTCATTTCATTTCATTCTCAGAAATTTTGAAAATATAATCAATATTGTTGCAATAAAGCAAATATGTTATAACTACAATTTACTAATAGATATATTAAGACTTATAAAATATTAATGCTATAATATCTTAGAATATACAATTAATCTTTTTAATTCCAAATGATGATGCAATAAATTATTTGAAATTCATATTTGCTTACAATAAATAAGTTGAAATATTAAAATTAATTTATTCGTTTACAAAGACATATACGTTTATTAATATTATTTTTATAAATTTCATAATAATCCCTTGTCTTCATGACTTATTAGATAAATTTCAATATATAAAAAATTCAAATCTAATATACAATTTATCATAAGTCAAAAACACAACCTTTGCATAATATACAAATAAAATATATACTTGCGTGAATTAAAAAAGAAGTTCTCTTTACATGAAATGCTTGTATTGACAGACCGCATAAACATTTAAATATCTGGAAGAACTAAGTAAAATCGACGTATCTGGCAATAAAGAAAATAAATGACGTTTCTAGTAATAATGAACAAAAATAATGGATCTATTTGGGAAGGATGTTTAAGCTTACGATAGAAATAAGTATAATTAATGTATTACATATTTCACACTCACTAATGCACATTGATCTGTATACATGTTAAAATGTAATAAAAATTAAGTAAAAATTTTAAGTTCATATACTATAATTTTAGTATATTTACCAATTATTTTCTCTTATAGGGTTATTTCAATTAATTTATATGAAATTTTTAAATACTTATTACATTAAAATAATTAAAATAAAATTTTATTAAAATGAATTTTTTTATTAAACAGAAATACTATTTGTTACAAAACAATGAGATATTGAATTTCAAGTTGCTCAAATTGTTAATATTTACCTGCACATTTCGAATACTTGCCCAAAATGTTTAAACATAAATTTACAAAATTATTATCACACATACAATTTTCTAAGCGAAAATTTTAAAAAATATTTCAAAGTAATATATTAATAATAATTTACTGTATTTTAAAACTTTATCTAAAAAATTATTATTGTTCAACATCATTCATTAATATTATACTATACTCGTATTATTACTTTGAAATAATAATTTAACTGTCCTTTTCTTCTTTGTATTAATATAACCATAAAAAGATTGGATTTGAATTATTAAATATAATAATAATTGAAATAATAGTATTTGAAATAATACAATTCATTATGAACAAAACATAGTAACTAGTGCATCTATTAACATACTATATATCTATATATCTTCATTTATGTAGATTGAATTTTTGTTATAAAATAATCTGTCATTATTAATGTATCTAATAATTAATGTAAATAATAAATTTATTAAAACATTAATTGGTGAAAACAATATTGTATATTTGAAAGGCATTTTAAACAGTTTTACTTAAAAAAATATAAAGTATATTAAAAAATTGTTGATGACTTGTATTAAGCATAAAAATTAAAACTACAAAAATATCTGAGCATAAAATTTATAATTTGTAACAAATAATATTATAAATAACACTTGAGAAATTTTTCAAAGTTCTTCAACGAGTTTTAAATAAATAAGTATATTTTTTTTAAATTAAATACAAATTTATTAAAATATATTTTATTTTTTCATAAATTATTTAAAGAATTAGATATATAAAATAATTTCAAACTACAAATAAATATATAAGATGTGATTTTATTCTATGTACTAGCAATTTACGTAAAATATATTGGAATTATTAATTAACTTAATCGTTTTTTAATAGAATAATTTTCTATTTCTAATTAATTTAAGTTCATACTAACAAAACGTATAATACAAATAAATAAAAACTAAAATAATGCATTTTTTTCACAATAATATTTTGTTGTTTTTTATTAATTTTCAAATAAATTATACATACACGATAACATCGACTTTCTATAAAATTTATAAAACATTTGTACTTGTTCAGATTAAAATTTATTTTCTTATTTTATTAAATGATTTTATTTTTTTACTTACGCATTTTTTAAATTGAATTTCTTTTAATAAATTGATATATTTATAATTTAATTTTTCTCTCTAAAATACGATTTTGTTTAATAAAATGCACATATATTTAAATTTTTGCGTTAAATATTAATGTGAAATTTCAAATTATTTTTGTGCAAAAAATAATTACATTTTATAAATAATTTATGCATTTGTATAAATCGTAAGTTTTCATAATTACTTGCATAAAATGGTTAAGGGGTTAAAACCTGGTTTATTTTTTTTTAAATCTCTGAAAAGACAATAAAAGATAAGCATGAAAAGTCAAATATTATAAAATCTAATAAATTAAATATTTTTTGGGTATAAATACAGATTCAATATTATTAAATAAGTCTTAATGAAATCATAATACCTATTACGAAATTACCTAATTAAATAACTAATTCTTTTTTTTATCGCCCTTCACTCTAATATATAAATTTAATACTAATTTATACTTTACAATAACCTTATTAAAAATATTAACAATATTAATCTTGTACAGTATTAAAAGTTTTTTAAATTTTACTTAAAATATTACTTGAAATATATACTATATTTAAAAAAAAGTTCATGTGATATTTAACCATAAGTTTAACGATAAAAATTATATACATTCACCCGATTTGTATTTGATTATTTAATATTTATCTATTCGAATGATAGTGATAAATCTAAGTAGTATGTACAAAAAGATAAATAATTTTAATAAAATAACTTATTGTACATAATAAATTTCAGTTTCATTGCGTAAGAAGTATATTCTTTAAATATACTTCCGTTTACAAAATGTAGAATAATTAATTTGTAAAAAACCATAATTCGAAACTTTCTACAGAAATACCAAAGATGTTAAACTAAGAAATCTGAAACAATTTCCGACGTATTGCGATAAAGTAGTCAAGCAATATTTTTATAAACGAGTCTACTTGGATATAAAGTAGGTCAATGAATATCAACACTTGGGACACACAATCAAAATTATTTTATACCAAGATTCTTAGTTTTACCATGTGATCCAGGATGTTCGTGGAAAAATTTTATGCCCCTATAAAATAAATAAAATAAAATAAAATAATGGTATTTTAAATAATAAAAATCGTTTTTTTAATATTTAAAATATATTTTATATACCATAGTAAAGTTTTATTATTTTTTATAGAACCAATTTAATATATTTTAAAGCCCAATGATTGCATCCATTCCCTCACAAAAAATTTGATTTGCTATTGAAGAAGATACAATTAAAAATTTATTTAAAGCATACTCAATGATGTAATATAATATTCTAATCAGCATAGAATGCAGAATGAAGAAATATTAGAAATTACTAAAAGAATAAATTAAAATAAAACTTCTTCATTTATCATAAATATTAAGTCCATAATATTAACTTTTATAGGAAAAATAGTAAATTTATCATAAATATTAAGTTCATAATATTAACTTTTATGGGAAAAATAGTAAAAAAAATTGCATCTTTTTATTTTGCCTAAATTATTATTTTATTTCGTTATACAAACTTCCAAATAAATTTTTCAATGGATATTTGTTTAAAAATTAAAATTACAAAAACTTAGAAGAATCTCTTTTTAATGAAGAATTGAAGTGCAAATAAATTTATAAAAATTTACAAATCATTTAAAATAGCATTATATTTTAAAATGAATTGTAGTTGGATATCACAATAAATAGTAAGTAAAAATTATACTTTAAAAAATGTTTTCGTTAATTTTAAAAGGTAAATTCTTTGATGTAGAACACATTATGTTCAATTTGTTGAGATGATAATTTGCATGTAGTGTTAAAAGTAGTTCGCAAAGATTTGTATAAAATGACGAAAAATTTATCGATTTAGCATAAATACCGTAGTAAGAAATAGCATTAATATCGAATTACAAGAATCACATTTGCAGAGACGATGAAAATAATTATAAGATAATCTAATTGCTATTATAAAAAATTTTAATCTCAAATTTATCTTCTATATGCTCGTAATACTCGCAAAAAACTCATAGTGATAACCATTTACATGAGGATAGTTCCTTGAATAATAGTCGGCAGAAAATTAAAGAAACTAAAAGAATTCTTATGATAATTTACACACACCCTCCTCCCTCTCTCACTTCCCCTCTATTTTCTCGCTTGCTCTAAAGACAATTGATTATTCCACTATATTCTGCAAAGATTTGATTTGCTTTTTGTATAATAATAAAAAATTAAAGAGAATGAAAACGAGAGAGAGTGAAAAAGGAGATATGTAAAAAATTCATTCTCATCAATAAAAGAAGTGAATCCGTAGGGAATGAAATTTCATAGTATATTTTATCAAATTACAGATATATTAAATACTGGAATGTAAATATAATATACCTCCTGTATATTGCAATTTATTTAAAAATAGTATAGCAAAATTGTATCAGCACTTTCACATTGTATGTGAAAAGTTACAGAGAAAAATTAAAAGAAAATTTTGTCGTTTTTAAACATTTCGATGCTTTTATTTATGTGTATCCATAATCTAGCGTCATCGGGTAATAAAAAATGTAACCTTATGTACTTAACATTGCACACGTGCGTGTGCACATAAGTAATTTACGTGTAAAATAAGCCATGTGGAATATTTTTAAAAAATATTATTTTCTTTTTATATAATTTTTTAAGTTTTCTTTTCTCCTTTCCTTTTTTTATTATATTCATATATTTGTACTATTGCTTTAATTTAAAACTTCAACTTAATATTACGATTTAATTTACATCGCCTTGATCGGGCACTTCATTCTCTGCTAGCAGATATAAAACCAATCGATAAAATAAAATCAATCAATGTTACATTTAATTTTCACTTTATGCTCTCGAATTATTGTAAGTTTTGCAAAATCAAAAGCCTAAATTATCTTGGCAATGGCATGATATATTCCAAGAATTTGAAATTTAATCCCGCGTCTTAGAAAATCCATCGGTATTACTTATGTGGCCGTACACCTCGCGCACAATATACATTCCAAGTAGATAAATTGATGAAACTTGAAAATCCACATGTTCCTTCGAGCGCAAGAAATTGTCAAACAAAAATTAATACCTTGTCCTCGCAAAAATAATAAGCTACTGCCTTTTGCAAGACGTATATATAACGCGATGAACGTCTTGCCAAATTATCAATAATAAGCGCTTAAAGATTGAATAAAAGTAGTCGGCCCGGCCAGGACTAGCAGTAACCACCAATAATTTTAAATTATAGTTTAAAATATATCAACCCCGCGCATATCAACCAAATCGTCGAATGTACGCCTCGTCAAAGACATGCCTCGATAACGCATCGGCTCGATCCTACAGGAAGGAATCCTTAAAAGAAAGCCAAGTAGCGGTAGTTTGGAAGGCGCCGTAAGCTCGAAGAAAAAAAAGGCGCCAAGAACGTCGCGCCGTTCGACCTACATTCGCCGTCGGCGCCCCGACGCTTATGTAAAGCGCATCGTGGAGCGTCGGATCGACCCCACCGGATGTCTTTTCCAATCGCTTTAGAAAATCACTTACCACTCAATCGAGCTTGCCAGCTGGACCCCCCTATCGGTTAATCAATTCCCCTAGTTCTCCGGGCGGCCGCGTTCCTACGCGAGCTAAAGCCTGCGCATTTGCTCATAATCGTTAATTGCCGCATGTGTATTTCACAAAAATTATCGCGTAGCGCGCTATCGCGAGTTGACAAAGAGGTTAAGAAATTATAAAGGCGGCGAGGTTGCGATACAAAGCCGACGCGTGCGCGCACCAAGCCCGTTGTGACATTATAATGAAGCTTTTTATAACCGACAAGTTTATTGCACGGGTAAAGCGCCGAGGCGACGTATCGATCCAACTTGCCGACGGTGCGGCCTGCAATCATTTAAGCGCATAAGCACGTGCAAATCAACTATCGAGTGTCCTCCGAGGCGCCTGATGCATCTGTCATGAGATCGTTGCGCAAGAACGTTTATAATGCGCGCGTGGGGAAGAAAAATTCTTGTTGGGCAAAGGCACAATCACTTGCCGGTGTATAGGTATCAGTTTTAGGTGTATCATTTTTAGGCAACAGGCCAATAGGGATGAGTGCAAGCAATCATGAGCACTGATAAGGAACGGAGCTGCACTCCTTCTCCCTAATAGCGAATTTCTCCTCGTTTGACAATTTAATTTCAATTTCCAGATAACTGACTCCATTATATTGGAGCCTTGCTGGAATACATGACGACAAGCTTAAAAACGTTTCCATGCCTTCCAAGCCTGATTATCACTACATTATTCACTAGCCAGTATTCGCTCGACCAACGCCACTGATTAAAAACGGAGCATTTTTCCAGCCTCTTAATAGATTTTATTGGACTGATGCGCGATTGACACATGTGCTCGAATTAACGTGCGCTATTGCGAGGGATGAGACTAAAGCTAAGGAAGGCAAATTTCGAGCGCCAGACCTTATCGGGCGATGATTCGGCAAATTAGCGCCAACTGTTTATTGACAGCTCGCGTCGTCTTTTCAGTCGCGGTGTTAGAAGCAACGCTTCCATTGGCCATCGTAAAGAATGAATTGTCACATGCATTATTTGCTTTTTCAATGCACTCATCGCCGATAAAATGAGCGTTAGTTATCACCGCCGGTGACGACGGCATTCATCTGGGCCTCCCGCGACTCTTTTCGTAGCCGTGTTGTTTTTTATGAATAACAAGCTGTGTTGCGCAATCTCATTGATGATAGCCGTCGCACGCGTATTTAAATTTGTTGTTAGATTTTGGTATTATAGCATTTAATGCGTGGGACGGCTATGAGCCGTTTGGAATTGGCTGTTTTCAGTAAATTTATGCAAATATCGAGTTGGAGGAAAACGGTCGTTTCAATCGAGATTACTGAAATTTAGTTGAATTAAAAGATAAATTTACTCATGTTATCTTCGGAGTTAAGACAAGTATTGCTAAAACAGATTAGACCTTTTATGTGACCCTTCGTCCGAGGAAAAAACTTGTAAGTAGTTTAATGATATTGGGAAGCCGGTTGATTTACAAAATGATGACAGCGATAATAATAATAATGACTATGATGACGATGATGATGATGACGATGATGATGATGACGATGATATAAAAAATAATAAATAATAATGATGATGATGACGACGACGATGATGATGCAAGTGTTGCCGATGATAACACGGATGAATGTACTCAATTAGATTGTACACGAAAGCCGATGAGTTCGCATCTATGGCGGCAAATCTGTTTTTCGCTCAACGGTAATAAGAGGGAGTTCAATCTTCTCAGATTTGCAGCATTTATAATATCGACTATACTTTATTACTCTCTTACTGTTTTCATCACAGTCGACTTATGAAAAAGTAAATGATTTTATAATTGGCCATCGACCAAAATAATATCATTTCCTTAAGGCTGCAATATTAAAATTCAAATTGCGTTAGTCTATCGGTGTCTATAATAAATTTCACTTTTTGTATTGACAATTTCATTGCATACCCAGAATGATATTGTTGACATTTTTCAACGAGTTTTTAATATTATTGACTAAAAATTCATCGTTTATAAATCTTATTCTTCATCGTGGCTTCAGCATTAGTTGCTCAAATATAAAAATGGTCTTTCCAATTTTTTCCAATTATTCAACTACTTAAAAGCATATCGTTTCTGTGAAAAATTTCATTTTATTATTATACTTTAAAAGTCTTCGTTAACGGAAAGAAATTTTACAATCTCAAATGGATAAAATTACTCTATAAACGAACAAACTAAATGCCTTAAAATACAAAAGGCCTAAACTTTAAAATATTGCAAAATATTGTAATAGTTCTATCTAAAATTATAAGGATAAGTAATATTGTAATATTTCCACATAACTAAAAATGGCAATCGTAACGTGAATTATTAAAAAAAATTAATAGAATTACGCATATACGCAATCGTTTTATAAGGATATATTGTGCTAATTTCAGTACTTCGACCGTTGTTTTTATTCATAATGTCGAAATATTTGTCAGAACAATGTTGATGTGATATTTTTGAAATTCAAGTTATTTATTCAATTCAAAATATATTTGTAATATTCAATTTATAATAATTCACATAAGAAAATTAATTTTCCAATAATAATATTAGGCAAAAAATTGTTTTTCAACAATATTATTTACTAACATTATTTGCATATATATAATATAAAAAAAGTAATATTGTCGATGTATTGATATTTCATATAAAAACAAATTGCATAGATTCATGATTTATTTGTTGTAAAAATTGAGGAAGAATAAGGGAAAACAAGTCGTGCAGTCTTACTCGGTCATAAATAGAAGCTGAAACATTTGTTTATCCCACTCTTTTCATGTTAATTACTGACGTCTATACACTTCATTATTCGAATTATACTCATTTCAGCATTCATAGACAACAATCGACAAAAAGAATATTTCTTCACAAACGAATTCCAAAATGTAGAGTATTTTTAAAATACAACCGCGTTTCCATTACCTAACTACCGAAGGATAATTTCAAAGTAAATTAAAAGAACACGTTTTCATACTAAATGAACCACTGCACTTTTTTATTTACTAACAATTAAATGTTTAGTTCAATGTAGTATATAAAAGTATGAATATATTAATGAAATTAAAGTACAACAATATTTTTATATATGATAAAAATAGAATGTTAAATTGTTGAATTAAAAAATAAGGTAATTTATATTATTAACTGTAATATGCTTCACTTTTTTATTTAATATTTCTTAAATTAGTTTCAATTCATCTGAGTTACATATCAAATAGAAGATTTTTACCGGACAGTAATTAATATCTATATTGAAAGTTTATTTTTTACAAATCTGAAATTAAAAATGCAAATAAAAAACATATATATTGAGGATTAAAGATAAATATAAACAAATGTAGTATTGTTGAAAAAAATATACCGAATATGCGAATGAAATTTAATTTATTGAAGTACTATTATATCAATTATATTTAATCCTTACAAGTTTAGATAGATATTTGTATATATTTGTATGCTAGTATTTTTCACCAGACCATACAAAATCGTCGGAAAGTTCCATTCGTTCATATCTATAGCATGAGGTAGCGATATCTCTAGTATTCCAAGAAATATCCGCATAGATGTGTGTATATTTATTCTAGAATTAGAAGCCAAGAAAATTTTCTAACTATTTAATGTGTATAAGAAGCTGATAAACAGTTATTATTTATACCTATTTATTGGTAAAGCCATCTTCTGTATATGTAAAAAAAATTATTAATGAACTTCCTTAATTTATAATTTACCGTAGTAAAAATTTTGTAGATAATGTATGATTAACAATATCAAATTCAACTATCATTTTCAACAATTCTTGATTAACTAATTTAATTTTTAAGATTTGATTCTAATGTTTTCATATATCTCCATTACTGTTGTACTATCAGTTCGAATAACATTGCCTTACTTTAATTAAATTACAGTTTACATATTGTCAATCTATTTTACCTTAATGTTACCGTCTGTTTTCACAACAATAAAAATGTCGCTTTTGATACTTTATTAGTTTTCAGTCAAATAAAAATTACATATATTCTTTAGAATTTACTTCGTTTGCAATTAATGAATAAAAATCATATGCCTCTTAAGGATCAGGCATTCACAAAATCTAAAATTGTTCAAATAATATTTTACGCGTGGAATACTTATATTCATATTTGACCAGTAAATTTTCAAAAATAAAATATGAAATAAAATACAAGTTCCCAGAAACAGGGAGATAGAGGAAAATAGAGCGGGCGAGAGGAGGTGCGTGCATGCATGCGCATGTGTGTATGTGAAAAAAGTTGTTTAGAATAAACGAGTGAGAGTGCAAAGTTGCGTTTACGTATGACGTATGCGTTGGAGAAAAGGATGAGTGTCGCTTGTTTTGTGAATTGAAAAAGGTAGTCATGTGTAAGCGCCCTTCACAAGCAGTATAACTGCCATGTAAATTATCTGCGTTAAATTCGTGTATAGAATAAACTCAAACGTTAGTTGTTAGTGACAAGCACCGTGTTTTGTTTCTACTCCCGTTCTTATATTATTGGATTACTTCCACAGCATTAATATTCTATCTCAATGACATAATGTACCAAGGAAATTAAATAAAAGTTCTTTAATAAAGAAAAATTATATGTAAAAGGTATTCATTATCAAGACGGAAAACCTTTATAGTGCTTGGATGAATTAATTTATTAATGAAGAACGAAAGGTAGATTCATGTTTTTTTAAAATAAATTGTCACGACGAATTGACATTTCTCGTACATTGCTTATATGCGAAAAGTAAAGCTCGATTAGAATAACGAAGACTATTTCATTTACATCGAAATTATCTCCTGGAATACATATTAAACAGTGAGTAAATTATATCAGCAAACAAAAATCGATAGTCTTGTGTTTAAGTAAAAGCAGAGCTAATCGCTACATTATTCGGAATGTCGGTATCATTTCTCGATAAAAATTTTAATAATTAACTTGTCATTAGTGCGAATACCTCGGATTATCGCAAACTCCCTGAACTTTTTCGAATGTCCCGAGCACTTATGTAAAGCGATTGCCGATACTCTAGCAATAAAAAATTCGATCGCTTACCACGGCGCATATACACGTCGTCACGTGACCCCTGCAATAATCGTGCCGACACCTACGCGCGTCAGTTGTCTTCCTCTTTGTCGCCGCCGCCACCGCCACCCCCTTCAGTCCTACCAACGAGCGCATTAATGTCTATGGCTATAGTCTGTACTACAGCTACTAGGCTGACTGTTTACAAACAAACAGATAAGGGATCTCACTCACACGAGGTCAAGGTCGGGCGCACGAACGGGTGCTCCTTCCAACAATCCAACTGAGATAGTGGAGTGGGTGAAGATTGCCCAGATTATTGTGCAATCCACTCTAGCGGTGGAATTGTTATATTAGTCGCACTTTAGCTTTTAATGCTGGTTTAATTGAGCACCACGTAGCGAAGACTAGAATTTTCATTCCCGAATTCTCTACTATGTTTTAAGTCGAAAGAAAATTCTTAGGAAAACTGGAAATTTATATGCACTTAAATGCAACACAACGCTATGTTAATATTATAAATATAGGAGAGGTGATTCGGCTGCAAGAGTTGTTTCATGCTTCGTTCGTTAATGAGAAATGTATATGAAAAAATAATTTGAGTTATTATCTTCTAGCGTCTATCTATTATCGAAATAGCCAAAATATGGTGTTTTCAATTCTTTATTAAAATCTAATTGATTATATCTGTATCGCTAAGTTGATTTTCCTTTTGGTAAAAGGCTGTACGACTACATAACTATATCTTCTACATGACGCTTCGGTTTGTCCAAAACCATTCTTGCATTGCGATTGAGTTTTTTAGTAATTATAATTAAAATATCCCACAACGTATATTAAGAATTTGTTTGGCATAATTACTTTTTCAATTGATGGGCCAATTAATTTCTACTTGAAGCATATAAGTTTTTGTTCAATGCGATATTGTAACTGTTGACATTACCGTTCCCGTTATCTCAATTTGCTAAATCAATTTTAAAAGTTCTTGAAAAATGAGCAACGCTTCAAAATGAATATGAAATAAAAAATAAATAATTGTGAAATAAAAAGATAATAGTTCGTGAAACGTTTATTCACAAGATCACCGTTTGCCAACATTGAACTTTGATACAAAAATATAACTATTGGAGACAGCAAGACTTTTCGCCCACATATTAGTGGTATCATTGTTAAGTGGCTTCGTGCTTCGTATGTACCAACCTAAAACTTTCAACCTTTTCAGAATAATCATGTAAAGATGAATGTAAAAAATACTTACGGTACGAAGGGAGAAAGTTAGCCATACGGGTAACAATTTCGCATGTCGGAAATTAAAATAGGAATGACATTTTGACGAACGCAGTTCTTAAGAGAAAGTTAGAAGGTAAAATTTAATTATGCTAGAAGCAGATGTCACTTATTATACATGAATAAGCAACTATAAGAAAATAAATTACTCGTTATTTATATGCAAAGTGAGGAACGAAAATGAAAAAGTACAAAAAATGGTTGCAAACAAGTATTTCAGTTTTATATGAGTAAGTTTTTAGATAGAAATCACGCACATTTTTGTAACGACATTTGAATAAAAAATAAAATTGTCACCTTGGCATTACCGTTACTTGCCACTTCATATCGAGAACTATTAGTTTTTGTTATATTTATGTGAAAGAGCATAAATAACTCGAAAATTCTATTTACTCGGACGCGTTATTGCACAAGAAACAGACCGTTGATATATTTCAATATAAATTAATGGATTTGACTTTATGACTACAAGGAAAAAGCATGTAATTCGAGTTCCGCTGTATCGAATCAGCACAAGAAAAGACATTTTTTTCAAAAAGGCATATTTTAAGTTTTGAAATGCAAACAATAAAAAATAGCTCTACGATCGATTTTTGAGAATGTAAATCATCTGACTTATTATCATAATAATTCTCGCATACAAAATATCTCAAATTATTTGATAACTTTTAAACACAAAAATTTAATAATATGTTTTAAATGCGTATTTTATGAAGTTGTTGATCGTGACTTTTGCATGAATTTGAATTTTAGTTGGTAATCTACTCAAGTCGTATCCATATTTCATTTAAAAATAATTATCGAAATAGTAATGTTTTCACAGACTTTTAGTTGAATTCCATCCCATATTACAATTATCACGTCGTTTTATTTATTTCATATAAAGTCTTAATTTCATAATTATAATCGTACAATTCCATCATTAATATATTATCTATATCTGCATAAGAAGTATAAGAAAGTCCATGAAAATCCAAATAAAAAACAAGATTTATTTAACAATTACTAATTTGTAAATCAATAAAATTTCATTTTAAAGCCAATTGTTAAAATACAGTAGAATAATTAAATAATTATGACAAACGCCACATTATATTGTATTATATACATTGTATTATACATATTTTATTTATAAGACTTAACTATTGTAGTCTATCATTCGCACATGCACATATATCAAAACATATTTTGTAAAGAAATGAAATTTTCATCAAGATTTGCGAAAAAATTTCATAACTTACTAAATACGAAAATGGATAATTTGCTGGCGACAACTAATATTGTCCTTAACTAAGTTGTCTGAAATTATAAACAATCACTCGTTCACAAGTAATTTCTTAGCGTTATAAAGAAATTCGTCACTAATCATATTAAAGATAATCGCACTTCTCAAAATTTAGCACTCAGCAAGTCAAATTCCATTCCATTCTTCATTGTCAATTCGTCACATTTACGTAAAATACAAATAATTCAACGATACAACGATCGGTACAAATATTTCAACGATCCAATCTCATAACATAAAGCATCCTCTAGTGCTTTAGTCGATCTAAGAAAGCGCAGTTCACACACACTATTCCATGGTTCAAATGAAAATCACATTCCTCATTGCAATCTCTTGATTTTATCCGATGTTGGGATCGAGAACAAAGTAGGAATCACCAATTTGCCAAGTCGCGGATTAGTGCAAATAAAATCCATATTTCCAAATTAACGATCACAAGGGCAACACTTATCCACTATATAATCATACCTAAGCCATATGTTCGAATGCTGTTACTCCACCATAGTTTCCACATTACATATCCTCAAGCCGACACATTCATGAATAACGCATACCGACGTGTATACGCGAATTATCACACTCGACGATCCTCCGGAGAAAAGTTCCCCCTTATCTCCTTAGCCCCTATCCATTCACTAGTTCCTCCTCCCCCTCTTTTTCTGCGCGATAAACATGTGCGCTTCCTTCCCACTGTTCCTTCCTTCATTCGTTCATTCACTAATTTCTCGATCTCTGTTGCTCTCTTGCTCGAGTGCGCACACACACACACACGCACATGAACACACACAGGGGAACAATCGTCTGCGAATACATTCATTGAGTGCGAGCACGTGACTTTTTGCCTCCTGGTCTTCCACGTGTGCATCGTACGCGTAAGCACTGTAGTAGACGGAGTAGTAGTAGACACGTGTCCGAACCGATAGACAGGGGGGAGAAAATTCCTTTCCCTCCTGCCCTCTTTCAATCTCTCACTCTCTCTCTCTCTCTCTCTCTCTCTCTCTCTCTCTC
>JAPYYT010001136.1:0-31401 GCA_030522565.1 Ceratosolen corneri
GCCCCACGTTCAAAAGAAGATTTAAGTATTTTGGTGAATACTTTGTTGATTCTTTATACTTAGTCCATAACAATTTTATATAAAATTTTAGATCTACAAAAGTCACATTTAAAAGTAAACAAATATTAGCAAGTGACGACTCGAGATTCTGTCGGAATCGCGAACAAAGATATAAAATGGATATCAAAAATAAAATAATATGGATATCATAAATCTTAAAAATGCACATTTATTGCAATTTTAATATATGTATGTTATATATTTAATTAATGTAAAAATGTAATGTCATATAATGCTGAATATTTTATATGTATATAATAAATAAAAAATTTAATTATGTAATGCTTAGTGCAGTATTTGTATTAGGCAAAGTGAAACTGAAATGTCAACAAAAGTGGAAACTATAAATTCGTACCTATACAACTACACTGAAGTATATTTAAAGTAGGAAACAAGCAAATTATGTTATATGTTTTTCAATTAATCTTTAGTTATCTAGATTTTGCTATATACATAAGAATAAATTTTTCTATACATAATACACATATATATTCCAGTTATTTAGATTATGAATTTCATTTATGTTTAATTTCATTTATGAAATAGTTATCACTAAATTACTAAGCACATGAATTTTTCTTGTCATATATCAAAGTAATTAAATGGAATTAGATTGAAAATGAAAATAGATTATGTAATTGGAATGTGATAGCATTTAAAAAATTTGCAATTAAAAAATGTTTTTTTTAATGAATATTTTTATGTTAATAATAAATGATAATTTTATGTTGATAACGACAATAAATATTTTGTGATATTTAATATCTTGTATTAATCTAAAATGTAGAAATAAATACAACATTGACTACGAACAAAAACATGTACAAAGTATTTTTGTTAATTAGAAAGAAGGTAGATTTGAAAGGAGTGGTTGGAGTAAACAAGCTCACAAAAAAAAATAATAGCAATAATAAGTATGAGATAAAAATTCATATATTACGTTTTACTTCATTACTTATAGATAATTTAGTACTTTTATTTAAAACATAAAATTAATATTTCATATTTACATTTTCATGTAGTATATTTAGGTCATCACCGAGTTAACAATTCTTAACCTACTATCTTGCAGTATTTGATATGTATAAAATTTGTAAATATATGCAAATATGTATAAAACTCATAATCTGTGAGAATGTACAACTTATCTCTACAAAGTTATGAAAATTATTATCTGTATAATTCTATTACGTATCTGTATTCATTCTAGGTTAATTTTTATCAATTATTCAATTAAAAGGATATTTTTCAAGTGGTTTTACTGTATATTCTAAACGCGAGCTCTTGCTTTGTAAACTCCGAATATAAAAAAATATTTTATATTATAATATATAATTGATAATTAAAATGATTACTCAGCAATACTCTTTGCAAAAATTACAGAAAGTTAAGATAATATACAGACAATACTTTCAGTTCAGGCCATAAAACATTTTGTAAAAATTTAATAAATCACGGCTAAATAACTTAAAAAATTATTTTCAATTATTACATAAAGTATTATACTCAAAATGTTAATAAAAATTTCAATGCAATTAGTTAAAATATGTTACTTAAGTTAAGTAAGTTACCATTTTTCAGCATCATGGATATTATAAAATTGATGGATATTATAATAATTGTTATTATTATAAAAAACTGAAGATTCGTAATACTTCGAGCTAAATATTTATTATTTATTTAATTCTGCAGAGATTTATGCTAGATTTTTAATCTGAATAATTTTATATTAAAAATTAGAAATATTGTGTTTATAATTTTTAATCATTTAAATTTAATTTATTATTTACAAAAAAGATTCTTGTGGTTCAATTTTTAATTTCAATTTTTATCTAAAAATTTATTTAAAACCACTTTTTATTTAAATATACATTATACATTTAAAAAATTTTTGTAAGTAACTTAATTAGTTTGTTTTATTGAAAAAGAAATTTTTGTTCTAACACAAAAGTACTGAAAATCACCGTCACTCAAAATAAAATAAAAATTTCATTTAAGAATACGTTTTATAATAAAATAGTATAATATAAAATTTTTCAAAAAATTTATAATAAAAAAATATAATTATATTTATAAATTTAAATATATATATTAATATTAATAATTTAAATAATAATTAATTTTATTTAATTTTTAATTTAATATTTAATTGGTAATTAAGAATCTATTTTAATATCTGCAAATGAATACTCAATTTTTTAATAAATATATTTAAATCACCTTGTATAATTTTATTAATTATATTTTATGAATTTTAAAATAGTTTTTATTAATGTAATGATAAACTAAATATAATAACATAATATTATGTATTTAATAACTAAATTAAATTTTTTTTAGTAATTTAATAATTTACATCAGTTCTAAGATCTTCAAAAGATCTTTTATTTATGAAAATTGTAAATAAATAATATATGTAAATACGACCACATGTATTCATATATATAATACTGTTATTTGAATGATTTTTTGATTATTCGAATTAAAAAATTTTTTTTGTTATATTTGTTACTTTCTGTTTAAAAAACATAAAGTTATGAATTAGCTTCTTTTGTAAAAGTTTCAAACAAAAATACTCTTATATATAATACTTTTTTTTTAATTTAGTTACATATATTTTCAAATTATTAAATAACTTTATTATAGATAGATAATTTAGAAGAAACCATTCTATTGAATACAAATTTATAAATAATGTAATTTTATAATGAATAAATAATGTAATTTATAGTTATGAATCAATTTAAAAGTAACTTTGTAATGTACAGTAAATTTGTAATGTGGTAATAACTAATCTAACGAGTCTAACTTAATGAATTTTTGATAATTTAATATTTATTTATTTTTAAGTTTTTTATATTTTGAAAAGCCAAACATATTTTACATAAGAAAGTAATGAATTGATGAACTGTTTCAATTTGCTAATATTTAGATACAAATTCTAATTTTACTAGGATACGAGTAAACGAATTAAGTATAGTTAAGTTCTCTTATTTTTATTACATTTATATATAATAAAGTAGGAAAATTCAAACATAATATCGGCGAGTATATAATGAAATATTGCCCTGTTTCATAAAATTATCGTTCGTGTTACTTCTAGAATAAGTTCCAGTTAGACAGATTATGTCATTCTTCAGTAACCATCCAGGCAATAAGCCCTGTAGAAAGACGATTAGGAAAGATGCGTGCAAGAAAGATGGAGATTAAAGAAGAGAAAGAGGGAAATATTAAAACGATAACGAGAGAAACTGATAGAGACCGAATAGAGTCGTCGAGAAGACTTTGAGGAGTCACCACCCAACAGTCACGCATAAACAATTCACACGATGATACGTAATGCATTTTTTAAGTCAAGGGTTGGGATCCGAGAGTCTCTTTTCGTACTTATTTTCATGTTAACTCAAATAGCTGCAGTGAGTAGAAAAGACCTTTACCCTTATATTCTACCAGGAGCAGTGAACCTTAAATCTGATTCAAATGGTTTGATAATCACAGAAGAACAACAACTCCAAACACCGATCGTTCTATTCAACAAAGAATACAAATTTATATTTGTGAGTTATAAATTTATTATTTTATATTTTATTAAGTAACAATATCGAAAATAGAAATTAAAGATGGGACAAATGTACCTTCTTTCATAAAACATTTTATATCATAGATATCTACAATTAATGATATACCATTGATTTAAATTATAAAATGTTTAGAGTTAATTGTAAAAAACACAAAGCTAATATACAGATATAAAATATATTAATACAGTATATAAATATATAATAAATTCTATAATAAATGTATAACATGTACAATATAGTTGAATTAATAAAAAATTTTTGCTTGTAATGAAAATAATTTTTATAAATGTTGATATAAATATTAAATTTTATTTGATTAAAAAAAAATTATATTAGTTTAACATTATTATATCATTTATCATTTTTTTCAATCTATTTTTGAATAAAATTGTAACAAATGAAATTAATGTAATGTATAAGTTTTTAACTGAAAAATATTAATTTTTATTCTATTTCATAAAAAATTAAGAAAATTATTAAATAATTTACCAAATATTACAATTGAATAATTAATATATAATAGTTTTATCGATATTCTACAAAGATATATTTTTTCAAGTAATTATTCGGTTACTCATAACATTTTTTTAACACTTAGTAATTCATAATTTTTTATATCGCATTAATTTTTCTGTACAATAAAGAAAGATATGAACATTCAGTCATTCGCTTAATTCGGTGTTTTCTCGCCTTGTCATCATCTGTACTGCCTGAAACATGACACGAATTTATCATGAACATAATGAAGCAAACTACGTTGAATAAGTTTCTTTTCATTTTCACCCTATTTTTATTAATCTCTTACAAAATAATATTATTAAAGATTTTAGTGTTAGCCTTAATTTTCCAAATTAAAACTACTTTTTGACATCATAAAATTTTTTATGTTAATTATTTTTATTACCAAGTATTTTAATTTATATTTATCATATATCTCCAAATGAAACAATGGAATCCTTTCATATATATATATATATATATATATATATATATATTTATTAATGATTATTAATTATTAATATTAATGATTTATTAATAATAATCATGATACATTTTCATTTGTGAAAATATTTATAATGAATAATTTCCGGTAACAAAATTATAATGACCTTCATAAAAAATTTTTGTTTTATGTTATTTGCAAAAATATTTCTTTATTTTTATATATATTAATTTATAAATAATTTAATCTATAATTAGTATATGCTAAATATTTTTTATTTTTTATCATGTTCTCCTTTATCGATTCAATATACACACGCGCGCGCACGCACACACACACACACACATATATATATATATATATATATATATATATATATAATACATATACATTAAATAATATTAAATTAATTTTTTATTGTGTCAACAAAAATTATTACAAGAAAAATGAAACAAGAAAATTTTATAATTATATACTGTTTTCTAAGGACTGTGATAAATAAAATATTTATGCTATCACACAGTGTTTTCAATAACAATAACACTTTTCAATAACTTTCAATAATGTTTGTCGCGGATGTTCAAACACGTAGTGAAGAAGAATAACACCAACCAAAGTGCTTGGCATAATCCTTGTTTCTTTTTGTTTTCTAGTTTTTAATTATGTAAAGCTAACTTTTATCACGGATTCGGTGAAATTGATATTTCAATTCTTAATTTCAGAAATTTGCGGTATTGAAAACGCTAATTTCTTATATAAAATTATCAAATATAATATTACTTTAACTAACTTTAGACGATTAAAAATAACATTACATTTTTTATAATTTTTTTTTAAAATAACGAATTTTAATATTAATTCATTTATACAATAAATAAGATGGTAATATAAAAAATTCTTGATTATATATATATGAATATATTTAAAGTCAATTACCTCGTTGAAGATATAAATATTATAATTAAATAACATTAGAAATATTATAATTAAATAACAATATATAAGTTTTTATTTAATAATAGCGTGCACAAATTGAAGTAATATGTTCATTTATTTTTATTCTAATATTCTAATTTCAGTAATTAGGTTAGTTAGTTAATTAAATAATAAAATAAAAAAATTATATACTGTTTTACAAAAAAAAAGATTAATTCAAAACTATATATCATTGGATGTTTTTCTTATATTTATTTTGATTTCAATTCATTATATACATACTTTCAGTTATAATTTATTTTATTGTTTTTCAATTATGGTGAAATATTAATTAATAATAATTATTGCATTCAATGTAAGCGTTTCTAAAATATATACTCTTAAAATGTTATTTTAAAATAATAAAAGAATAAAAATAGCTTTCCTTATAGTATAAGTATTTTATAATATTTAACGTCTATAAAATAATGATGATCGATAGTACACAGAAATATAATCATATCAAATAAATTTCTACCTCAATGTAGAACGAGACCTGAATAATCTAATTGAAACATGTAGATAAAACTTTACGGTTATTTAAATAATAATATTATTGTAAATGGTATTCTTCTAAATATTATAAATTATATGAAAAGAGGACATCAATTGTAATTGTTAAACATTAATAAGAATTACTATTACGAACATGTATAGAATATTTCTATATGTACATAAAATAAGTTTTATACCTAAATCAAAATTATTATGTTTAATGAAGATTGCGATGATGATATACAATATTTTTAAACCAAATATTTAAAAAAAAAAAAATCAAATTCTCGGAATAAAAATTAAATATACTCTTACTTTCACTCAAACCATATACATGCACGCGCGTCCATATATGCATATATATAAAGTTGTATGAATTTATAACTATTCATATTTATAATAATAAATATATATATATATATATATATATATATCTTATCGACACGCTGTCAATAATTAGCTTATCACAATAAGAATTGTGATAATATTACTTTAAAGAAAATAAATATGTAGTCTCCTAAAAATTTATTTATATATTATATAATTTTATTTAAATTATGATAGTTTTTCTGGACAGCCCAATTTTTCTCTTCCATCCATTTTGTTAATTATACTTGATGATAAGCAGCCTACGCAATAATTATATTCATTACTGGTTGTCGCCAAGGATTCACTTAATCAAAATAATTACGACCGATTATGCGATTATATTACACTGAGTGCTTTTGTTATTACAAGGAAATTATAACCGACATTCGACCAGACCTTATTTCCCTTTCATTTCTCACGGATTTTCTTATATGGCTCAAAATATATGCATTTTTATTAAAAATAGAATTGATTATGTAAATTTATGTTAAAATTACGTTAAAAATATTACTTGTTACAGATCTAATGTGAGAGAATATTTGTTATGCTTTTATTTCTAATCTAGTTTTAATATTTATTATATATTTTATATATTTGACTATTTTATTATCCTATAAAATTACACGATTAATTTAATATATAAAAATTTTTTATAAAATGCTCAATTTTGTCTACTTATTATTCACTTAAATTTATTTCTATTATGAAATAATATGTAATTATAAATTCTTATCGAACACAATTTTAAATTGTTTTTATTATAATGTAATATTATAAATATATATAATATATAAAAACTTTATTAATTAAAAGCTAAAAAAATATTGAACAAAAATTTTTTTCTTATTGATGGTTCAACAATTTGAAAATAATTTTAAAATAAATAATAGAGCATAATAATATAAATATCAATATTGATTTATCAAAATTTATCAGTTACTATCCATACTATGTCAAAATAAAATTATAATCATATATAAAAAAAGTATAAGCTTTAACTTTACAATCTCTTAATATTTAAATAATCGATATCAAACTTATATCATTTAATACAGATACATTTTAATCAAATGAAAAATTTCACAAATATTTTAAGTAATAAATAAATTTATAAAAATTATTTTATTTAGCAACAATCTGATTACAAATAGCTAAATTATAATTTATAAATACGTTATTTTATTTTATTTTAAATTATTCACCTTTTTATATATCCACATTAATTGTATTTCAATTTTTATATTTTATTTTATTCTGTTTCTCTATTTATTTATCTATATCTCTATCAATCAGTCTATCTATTTATCTCTTTTTCGTTTTACTTATCCTATTCAAATATTATGTATTTACAGATTTCAAATATGTGTTCATACAATTAATGATTTAAGACCTTTGACTTAACGATAGCCCCTACAAGATATTTACTGAATAGTGATGGACTTACCAGTGTCAAAAATTAAAGCTATTAATAATATTTTGTATATACTGTATTAAAATGACTATTATTTATTTAGAAGAATATATATAATATAAAAATATAAGTACGATTGTGTTAAATTTTAGTTTTTTTATATATATTTTTAGATAAAGAATAATTATCTTGTTTAAAAACGATATAAATATAATTATATAACATAATATATATAATGTATAAGATAATATATAACAAGATATAAGGTATGAACATATAATTTATAATATATAAATTATCTTTTAATTTAAAAGAAAAATTAAATAATTATTTTTATATAAAATTTTATAAAAAACTGGAGAGGAAAAAAATTTCATATATTTTATTATGAATCAGATTTTTTCATAATGTATATAATATATTTTGGTGATCATGCCAAATTAATGAACAAAGGAATTCAATTGTAATATTTTCTTGTTAACCAAATATTAAAAATAAAAATAATATAAAATATAATTACTCTAAATATACTCAAATATAAATTTATTTAAGGTAATTAGCATAAGTACTATATATATTACTAAAAATTAAATTTAATGTTAGAATAAAATAATTATTTTCCTAGTAATAAAATTATTCATTATTTAAATTTGAATTTTAAAAGTCACTTTAAATATATTATTATGCTTTTGAAATTGTATTCATAAAATATTAACTATGTTTTAGACATAGCAATATTATAATGAAAATTCATAGTATAAAGTAAATATTACTATTAAAATAAAAACAAAATTTTTATTTATTTATATGTTGTTTAGAATTAAAAAATTTCTATTTACGTATTAAGTGTACAGATATCTTTTCGTAATTCCTTCAATTGGAGTTATAAAATTCTAGATCAGAAATTTTTTATGAATGTATGTTTTTTTTCAATACAAATTTTTTAATCAATTATAATGCTCTTCGTCAATGAAATGTTTATAAAATTATGGTGATATTAATTATTTCATTATTAATTAGAAAATATGTCTGCAAGTATATTGTATATCGATAAATAAACAAAACTATTATAGTAATTTGTTAAAATCGACAAATAAATAGTAGAATCTTCTATTTGAATTAATTTTTAGTCCTCAATAAATATAAATATATTATAATTAGTTTATAAATAACAATAATTAATATTGTAGATTTAAATTAAATCGACAATTAATGATTATTAATTACTTTATATATTTTATATTAGTTTATTAGAAAGTATTCTTTTTTATTATCAATTTAGATTTTTTATTACATCAAGGCATATTATTTATTTATTATATTGTTAAAAATAAATTTAAAATTTTCAGAATAAATACAGAAATATAATTAAAAACAATATTTATTACATAAAATTAATGCAATTTTGTATTTAATTAAAATTGGTAAAGTTATTAATTTCGAATTACTACCTTACATAAAAATATTATTTAATAATTATGTAATAATTTTTTATTTAAAAATAAAATTTTTGTTTTATTAAAATTATCTCAATTAATATATTACAATTTATATTCATTATGAAAATAATTTAAAAACGTTTGTAATTTAATAATTAATTATAATTGTCCTAAAAAGATAAATTGAAATATAAAACAAAACATAAAAATTTATTTCTTAATTTTATTCTAAATCCTCTAAATACATGAAAATTAAATTTTTTAAAATTAAATTTAGAGAAACTAAAAAATAAACAATTTAATTTAATTTTGTTATAGACAGTGGTAACGATAAAATACGAATAATTTTAATAAATATAAGCATTTAATATTTCTAAATATCGAAGATATACGAAAAAAATATAAAAAAAAGCTAAATGTATTTTGAAAATAAAATAATAGAAAGCTATAAGATAAAAATTTTTAAACAATATCTATACTCATTAAATTATAATTATTATAAATAATTTTATCATTATAATTTTTAAAAATTCTACATTTCCTTCTTTCATTTTTGATCTTTTTCTTATGATTTTTTTAAATAAATTTTGTATAAATTTAATTTAATAAATTTAATTTAATAAATTTTGAATAAATGTACGAATTTTGAAAAGGAAGTGAAGTTTTCTATGGCTTGACTCTGACTGCAAGCACTAGACTACTACTGTTTCTTACTTAATTCTACTACTAAATGGAGTTATGCCAGATTTCACTTAAAGATTTTTTAATATCTTGAACTGTGTGAAGTCTTCGTGAAGAAATATTACTTGAATAATTATTAAATGTATTATTTTATTTACTATTCTGTATTTATAAAATTGCAATTAATTTTTTAAAAGTAATAAGTAAAATTAATAAGTAATTATGCAAAGAATTCGAATTAATATAAATAGCCGAGGTATCTATAAAATATTCCAACAATTTTTAAATTGTGTTCAAATAAAATATAACTTACCCAAAGTCAAATGGCCATATTATGTACTATCACTAAACATGAATTCTATTTTACTATTAAAATATTTTCTAAAATAATTTATATAAATATTTAATAGTTTTTAATAGGTTAATATTAAATATTAAATACAGTAAATTTAAAAAGTATATGTCAATGAATTTTAATATAATATATTTTTAACCATTGATACAATACCACACATTGATACAATAAATAAATACCCATAATTCGAAATTTCTAATTGTAATATCTCCGCAAAAAGTTTTCTTATATATTTAAATATCTTATAATATATAGAAAGCTATAATCTGTCTATCTATCTGTTATCTATTTTTTTCAATAATATTTTTACTTTACATCACGAATTTACAATAATCAATATAATTTTTAATTTAATTTTAATTTATAAAATCCCTCTCCGCTTTCTCCACAGATCTATTTTAGCCGCCTCACAAGAATTAAATGCACCAGCAATCTATTGTAATTATAAACATCTAGTAATAAATCTATATAAGCAGTACCATAAATATCTTTGACGACAGCTGCACATAGAAAAATCCAAGACAGGTGAAAGTAAAAATAGTCGTGATAAATATGATCTAATTCATAAACAAATTATCTGTTGCTTTTTTATTTTTACGAATTTTCATACTTTCTATAAGTTTTTACATTAGAAGTGGAATCGTATAGTTAAATGCATGTAAGAGGTAAAAAATCTTGGAGACATACAATAGATCATGTATATACTTGAACAAGATAGTATGTTCAGAATACAAAAATTGTGTAATAGATTTATATTCTCCTAATTAAAATAGATAGAGAACATGTGTGTTACCAACATAACTTGCATTATACTGTAAACTTGATAATTTCTGAAGGGCGTGGTATGAAACTAAATTAGGATGCTGTAATTTAGATAGTGTACTATATAGAACGTATACTTAAATGCGTATTTCAACAAGAAAAATTATCTATTAGTCATAAGTACTGTCATTTTATGAAAAGCGTTGCCGATATGATATTTAATAACAATATTTAAGTTGGAAATGACATGGTTCATTTCTAATTTCGGAACAATTTGCTTATGGTACTTCTTTGTGAATTAAAATAATCAAAAACAGTCAATGATTGTTATCATAAATTAGATAAAAATGTTAAATTCCACCTAGAGTAAAAAACTAAATGGAATATTGACTTTGAATTTAGTTTGAAATATTATCAAATTCTTGTTTAAAAAAATACTTAAAAAACCATGGTTACAATATTTGAGAGCTAATATTGCTAAATTCTGGTGTAAATATTTATACACATTAATAGACCAACCAAATACTCTCATATGATTCAAAAATATAACAATCATTGCAATAATAAACGTACACGAACAATAATTTAATCAGTTCAAAGTTAGTTAAATTTCACTAAATGATCCTGAGTTTCTTGAATACGACAAAAACAATAAATGTAAATAAAATACAAATGTAGCTACAAAAAATCAAGTCATCACAAATTTTTACATTTTGGCAAATCCGAGCAAATTTGACATAATTCTTATTACATAAAGTAAAGAGGCATAAACGAAAGTACCTACAAATGCAAGTAGGATATTTGAGACATCTTAATGCAAGAGGGTAAGTACTTCTGATAACTTATTGTAAGAGGGTAACTACTTCTGATCGCTTATTACAGACAATAAACTGTAATGAATAAACATTTATACACATTTGACATACTCGTATTCAATTGTTTAAAGAATTTCAAATATAAATGATTTATATATTATTTTATAACAATTCTACAATTAATAGATTGACGTTAATAAAAAAGGTTTAAAATCAGATATTACTGTGAATTACAAAAATTTTCTAGTTATGTATTATGGAATATGTTATAATACAGATTATGGGTTCTGATATAAATGCGTTGAACATGATAGTTAATACATAAGATGCAATTTTAATAAATTTTTAATAAATTAATAAATAAATAATGAATAAAATTCTAAAACTATTTATTATTTATTATTATGGTAAAATAAACAATTATTATTTCAAATGAAGTTTTAAAAATACCTATTAAATAATATGAAGATATTCAAAAACCCAAAAAAAAAAAATTGGCTATCAAATTTACTTAACAAAATACGTAAAAAAATGATAAAAAGTGATACACATTGTAATAAAGCATAAGGAAAAATATGAACTTTTAAAAGGGTTTTTAAATGTACTAAACTACAAATAAAAAACAATATCAATTTAATCAGATTTAATTTAAAATTAATTTGTATTCTCAAAGCAAGAGGTATCTAATTAAAAAAGTAAATAATAAATACTATACTGAAGAAAGAACGTAAGTAAGCATAGCTATGATTTTTAAACCAAAAAGTATTCATCCAAAATATTAAAATCAAATATGCAGTAACAAACTACACATAATTTAACTGTTGGTTAATTAAGTTAACTGAAAGAGAAATTTAACTGTTGGCATAACTAACACAAGATATATCAAGATTATTTTAAATAGAATGAATGAAAGATAAAAAAATTAGCTCTAAAGTACTTTTATATGATTATTACCCAATAAATGTTGTGAAGTAATTGTTGACTGAAGCATGAAAATTTTGAGTGTAATACATATATACTTTCATTTCTATAAACTTTAGTTATCGTAACAAAATGTTAAACTTTAACTGATGAAATAATTAAAGCATTACTCATCTCTAACCAAAAATGATAATTCTATACATTATCTTCAATTAAATACTTTAATAATTATTTTTACAAATTTATTATATTATATTATATTTTATACAAAATATTATGTACATTCAGTATGATCATGTAAGATTATACAAGATAAAATGTTTATCTTAATAGATCCTAATTACATAGTTTAATATATATAAAATATATTCAAACGACATAATTCAAATTTATTTTTATTGATTTTTTTAGTTCTATTTTAATAAAATTATCAATGGTTATAATATTATTTTAATATAATTTTATACTTCTAATATCATTTGAGTCTCATGTAGATTTAAATAATTTAATAATCTACCATTAAATGAAATTGAACATGTTTTACAGATCTTTATTTACTTCTTTTTTGACAGTAATGTCTTATTTATTTTTATGTTTATTTAGTCATAAATACTCTATAAAAATAAAATTTAGCTCAAATTGTTCTTAAATTTTTGAAAATTATTTGAATTACCATTTTTCTATGAGAAGAAATTTTTCATAATTTTTCAAACATACATCTCACCAATCTTAAAATCTTTGATAAACTGTGGAGAATATTATTAGATCGTAATTAGTTTTAAAATAATGATCAAATCTAATAAATAAATTTCTTTTGATATTTAAAATTTTTAAACATAACTATATTATGCATTATATTATAAATCTAATTATAAATATTATATCATTTTACTTGACATTAAATTTTTAATCGAATAGAGCATATAAACTAAATTTTTTATAATTTTAAAGTATAAACATATTGATTTTGTCATTTATATATTCAGACATATATTTTTTATTGCAATAGTTGTACGAAATTTTCATTGAATGCCAAATAATAATCAATCTGTATTAACATTTTTTAAATGAATAAGACGTGTTACTTAATGTATAAGTATCTATTTACGAAGGTAGTGACGTTTAATGAAAAAGAAAGAGAAAATCAGATGAATGTTGTTTAAGTAAGAATTGAGCTGAAATAAAGTGCGTAAATTGCGTAAATTTGTTATATAACAAATGTAACGTACAGAAAATCTTTCTGTACATATATGTAATATAAGAGATTCGACATTTTCATATATACCTGAATTTTAATTATATATTGTAATTCGATTCACGTTCTCTAATTAATTAAAGCAAATAATGTAAAAAGTGTCCTAGAAATATTTCAATATTCGGTTTTTTTTTTAAATTACGTTTAAAATATGATTTTTAAAATCACTAATTTTTAATTAAAATATTTTGTTATTAAGTAATATTATTTATATTATTTATTATTAGTAATGTTAAATGTAAATTTCAAAAGAAAATTTCAATATTAATTAAATTAGCTCCAATAGATATTTCAGAAATCGTGTATTATGAAATAAAATGTTACAAAAATATACACTTGTTACCAAATATGTTTTTTAAAATGGTTTCCATAATTCAAAACGAAAATCGATATTGATACTCATAATTTTTGTAATCAGTATTTATAATTGTTCAAGTTACATTATAAATATTAGGTAAAAAATACTAATTGTGATACGTTTAAGTGAAAGTTTATAGCAAATAAAATACGAATATCACAAAAAAATAGAAAATAAAGTTTAATCAAGTTCATTTGTAATTTATTTTTAATTTTGTAATTTAAAAAGGATAAATTCATATATAATAAAATATTTTCCATTGCTATAGTATAATTATATGATCATAATTATCAAAATTCTTTTAAATAAAATTACTACATTATTTAAATTTCCTGAAAATGTATTTAATATTTAAGTCAAATTTATATATTTTAAATAATAATTAAGATATATGTAATTGTTAATAATAAATATAAAATATATATACTACAAATATACACATATAAATAGATCATAATAAATAGTTTTTATTCGATTACAGATTATTTTAAGATTTTTTATTAAATATAAAAGTGCATATGTATTCTTATAGATAATAATATTTAAAAAAATAAACAGAAACAAATAAATTTTTAACTAAATAATATTTTAATTTATTATATTTTTGATAAAAAATATTTTAACAGTAATAAATACTATGTGCTCTAATTTATTATTTAATTTATATCGAATATTTGTTTACACGTGCATAAATACTATAACAGCATACTTTTTTATTATTTTTTCATATTTTTTCATTAATTTATTAATTTTCATGAATTTTTTCATACTTTTTCAGTATATTGCTTTGTTTAAAATTTTTTAAATGTATTATTATTAATGTATAATGTATTTTAAATCTATAATTATTTTTCAGGTTAATGGAAATGGCGTATTATCATTTATTAGACCGATGAATAGATTTTTTAATATTCCATTTCCTCTTGATGATCCAGTAATAGCTCCTTTATATACACACGTCGATATCCGTGCATCTGGATCAATACATTATGTAGAAACTAATATACCTCAAATACTCTCTCGTGCTAGTGGTTTAATACGAAATACTTTCAAAAATGCTCTTAGTTTTACACCAACTCACGTTTTTATAGTAACTTGGTTAAATGTAGGATATTTTCACGAGAAAAAAGATAAGGTCCAATTATAATGTTGATATTTTATAAATGAAGATTTTACAACTGTAATAAATAAATAAATTATTCATAAACATTTATAGATAAACACTTATCAAATTGCTATTTCTTCAAATGGTACACATTCGTATATAGAGTTGTTATACCCTGAAAATGGTATTCAATGGATTCAAGGTGAATCTCATCCAAATGGACTCCCAGATGCCAAAGCTCAAGTTGGTATCATAGGTGAAGACAAGATGTATTTACTTACTGGTTCTGGTACTGATCAAATTCAGAATATTGATAAGTATGTTCTTTTTATTTATGAATTTAATAAAAACTATTTATATGAAAATTATTGAAATAATAACAATAATACAATAATTAAATTTAAGATACTAATAATATACATAATAAACATATATAATCTATTATAATAATAATTAAAAATTTATAAGTATATAATTTATCTGAAAAATTGTAATTATAGGTGGTCTAATATTCATCATCCTGGACAATGGATTTTCCAAATTGGCCCAATTCAAGAAAATCAAAATATTATACTACCAGACAATGTAAATGGTAAACTTTTTTCTATTTTAATTAATAAATAACGTAAACTGATTATATTTTCCTAGTATTCTTAATTGCTATTATTATATGAAAAAAATAAATACTATATTATTTTTTTATACTATAAATATACATAAAAATATATAATAATCAAGTTACTATATAATTGAAAGTAGTTTATTGATTATATAGCATAATTATAATATAATCAATGTGTATGTATATATTTGCAGACAAATACAAAAATGATCAAATACAAAGTTGCACGAGTGGTGGTGCAACTCATTGTCATAGTAAAGCAATATGTACTGATTATGAAAATGGTTTCTGTTGTACATGTAAACAAGGCTATTTTGGAAATGGAAAGTCTTGTCAACCAAATGGTAAATTTGCTTAATTTTAATTATTTTTAAATAAGAACCTCTATAAGAAATGCTTATATTTAAAAAAAAAATTCCGTACAACCTATGAACCTCTCATAATAATACTTCTTTGTTTGGAAAATTCGTTAGAAAACTTTAAAAACCTACACATCATACGATAATCCCCAAGTATCGTCTTACGGTCAGTTTCTGATCGATGTTTACCACCTCCGAGACAGTGGTGCGAAGAGAGTTTCAAATGTCTATTTTTTGTCACAAGGCTTATTACAAATAAAAGTAAAATCAACATCGCTATAAAGATTCTATAATCGCGGAGAGCGCGCACTATACCCCGTGGTTTACTCGCGCCTTCTGATAAATTATCAAGCAAGATTTATACTTTATTTATTACACAGCAGTGACTATCAGTGCAACCATTTAAGAGAAAGATAATCACTGATTCTTTTCACAAGGCCCTGCCCAGGGTTCGTTCTTCATCAATTCAGTACACCAATCACAAGAAAGTACTGATAAAAACCGAACTTTATATTTTCCTACTCCCAAGAAAATGAGAACACCGTCAGGAAGGCGGGTAATCAACAAAAATAGATTGCACGAGCGATAAGGTCAGAGTTCGTCAACAGAGTACGTTCAAACTTTCGAAAGGTCCTTAGAGTTCGATTAGGCGAAGTCAAAGTGCTCAGCGTTCTCACTGCTCTTAATGCAGTTTCACTTTAGTGTTTTTCCTCCTAGTTGCTGCGGCGGTCAACTTACAATTGGCCGCCGTAACAACAAAAGAAGTAACTGAATCAGTTACAACAATAACACTTTATTTTCATTCACTCCAAGGCTTTTGTGCATCGACCTGAGTGATATCAAGTTTGCCAACAAACGACGTTCAATTTACAACTGACCACTGCTGTAACAAGGGAAGCAACATAATCACATCATTCACACTGTTTGTGTGAATACAATTCACAACAAAGGACGAAAGTATATCAGGAACCGCTGCGAAGCGCGGCCTGTAGGAATAGTCGTAATTCAAAGCAGCTAATAGGTTCTCACCTTCATTCATAATTACTCGCGAAATCAATGGGAAAGAAGCGACGTTCAACTTACAATTGACCGTCGCATCGACTACTTCGCCGAAACAAGTAGCGTTCAACTTACAACTGAACACCACAGCAACTACTTCGCCGAAGCAACAGGACAGTACTTCATTCCTAATCAATTTATCATTAGAATCAAGACGTTCTAATTACAAATCATTATCAAGATAACATAATTAGCTTTCTAGTCAATATAAGTACAAATAAAATTCAAAATTATGTTCTGCATATTATTTTCAATAAACGGTATTAGTTACATACAATTATTATAGACTTTCATTCGATACCTGCTGGTATTGTTCCCATTTTACTATTTGCCTTTCCCCTTTATCATCTTGGGAGTTTACACATTGGGTAATTCCCGAACAAATTAATATATATTATATTTCTTATATTTTATAACATAAAAATAAATACCTATTAAAGATATCATACTCTTATATGATATATTTTTTGGAACAAAGTTTTTAGTTTGTCAAAATATTTTAAGAAAGTCAAATTTTTTGAAAATAGGAACTTATAATTTAGTTATATATATTTTTAGATGTACCATTACGTGTCATAGGTAAAGTCTTTGGTACAATAAATGGCCAAGATTTTATAAACAGAGATTTACAATGCTATGTACAGACAAAGGATGGAAGAATATATACAGCGCTTGCTCGTATACCAGAAAATATTGGAAATCGTTTTCAGCTTTTGAATCCTATTAATGATATTATTGGTTGGCTCTTCGCTAAAACCAGTGGAGAAATAAAGAATGGATATCAACTGACTGGTAAGGATTATTTATTTATAAATTAAGATTAATCTATTTCATGAAAATAAAAAATTGAAAAAAATTTTATTAATTTAAATTTTTAACATTTTAAACAATAAGTTATTGCTAAATTTTCTTTTTTTTATTATCAGTAACATTATATAAATAATATATTTTTTGTAATTTTATTGAATATTCTCTTTTTAAATAATATATCCTGTATCAAATAAAATATATTTTTCAAATTTAAAAAAAACAGGACCTTGTAGAATAATCATTTTTAATGTAAATACCTAAAATACTTATAATAATAAATAAAAATAAAAAAAAATACTTATAAAAATATAAATACCTCTTAAATATTTCATTATAATTTTCAGAATAATTTTAATAATAATATTAATATTATTATTATATACGTATTAGCAATAATTTTATTTTTAAAAGTAAAATAATTCGATACTAAAAAAACTTGGTATATCACATCTTTTCAAATAAATTTAATGCTGATATTTTTAATTGTATTTATACATTAAAATAGGTGGTGTATTCAATCATACAATCGAACTCTCTTTTAAGTCAACAAGCGATAAAGTAATGATAAGTAACAGATATCTTGGATTGGATGTTTTTGGTCAGTTGAAAATGGAGTCCCAAATCAAAGGTACTTTACCATTTGTAGAGGAAGGTGATCGCATTGATTATGGTGACTATGAAACGCTTTTGACACGTATTCAATCGGGAATTATTCGATCCAACACCCAACGTAGTTACCGATTAGGTAGTTCGCCATTATTTGAACGCTTATTCATCGAAGATCAGATAATATATTATAATGAATGCCACTTTGCACCAAACGATACGGAAAGCAGCATCAGTAAACTTAAATTCTCGAGAGGTATCACAACTTATGAAAGTCATGAAGGGATCATTCGATTTGCTACAAATGCCAAAATAATACTACTTGAAGAAGAAGATCCATGTATACAGGGCAAAGTTACTTGTAGCTATAATAGTTCCTGTGTCGCTGATGGTGACACCTTTAAATGCATTTGTGATCCTGGGTCAGAAAATATTTATTTTTCATCTATTCGAATTGCTAATATTTTATCTATTAATTTTAAAGAATTCAAAAGATAAGATTTTTTTAAATAAAAGATTTGTTTTACTTTATTATGTAAATTTAGATTTATTGCATAAAATATATAATGATATTATTGTTGCTATTCAAAAATTTTAATCAATAATTAATTTACATATTATCAAAAAATTGTTAAAGCTTTACTATTATACAAGTAATAAAACAATTCAAAGTATTTGCAACACAAACCTTTAGTACCTAAAAAACATAACCAATTATCTGATTCTATTTTAAGAAAATATTGTAAATTTTTGTTGTAAATTTATTTAATTAAGTTAAACATAAAAGGACAAGATAATATAAATGAATAATATTTCTTTCTTCTTTAATTCTTTAATATTTATAATTATATTTAACAAATTTGCAATAGTGCTCTTATTGAATTTAGTAATTACAATATTTTAATATTTAAACTAACATAACATGGCATTAATGTAATTATATTTGTCACTATTGAATATTATTTATGGATACAATCAAATTAAATTTCAAATGAAAATTCTTTCTAAAATTTAGTAGTTTTGAGTAAAAACTTAACACTGAATCAGATATTTGACTAAATAACTGAATTTCAATTTAGAAAAAGAGTAAAAATATGCTTTGAAACGTTGAACTTATTTTCTTATATTAAAGCATTTATGTATGTAAAAAAGTGAGTCTTATAAAGAATAATGATGAATGTACATCATGTTGGTAATAAATCTGTTCGAAGCATATTTTAAATATACATAAACAAATATTTCTGAATATAAAATAATTAATACTTGCTTTTATTCAATTTGTACAAACATGATTATAATATTAACATTATCAATATTGTTAACTGTAGAGCATATTAAAACTTTATAAAAATTAATTATCTTACATTTCTAATAATGAATCATAATATATAAATAATGAATAATGGACAATTATATTAAACATGCAATCATGATGTATACATTATACATTGTTGTATAGAATATAAAATATTTTGAAAAATATCTAAAATATTTCTTATTTGTTTAAAATTTCTTTAGTTGTCCAGTTTAAAGCTTTATATTACATTATTTAGTTTATTTATATATATATATATATATATATATATATATATATTTATAACAATAATGAGCAAGTCAAATTATTGAAGCAAATTTATTAATATTATGTTATATTACTATTATATTCTATAATTTATGAACTTGCTAATATTATTAAATTGATTCATACAAATAAATAGTTAACACATTCATTATAAATTTATCTTATAATCTAATATAAATATTAATTAAATATTACACAGGTATTCACAACTGTACGACGAAAATATAGGCTCTAGTTGTTCAGATATTAACGAATGTAATATTGGTAATCATGGATGTTCGTCAAATGCTTATTGTCTTAACAGTGAAGGTAGTCATACGTGTCAGTGCAGAGAAGGATTTATTGGCAATGGACGTATTTGTGAAAGTATGATTAATTGTTTACAATAATATATTGTTTGAATAAATAACAAATTCAAAGCATATTTCGTATATGTAAAGGATATATTTATATTTTATAAATTTTCTTTTTAATCAAATATTTTTTAAATGTAAAATAAAAATTTACAACAAACTAGTATTACAAATTAACAAATATAATTTAGTTTAATTAAAATTTAATTATTATTCAATATTTATTCTTTTAGAACTAGCATCCTGCGACAATTCTAGTTGTGCAGATTATGAACAATGTACTATAATAAATGGTACACCAATTTGTACTTGTATTCCAGGATTCAAAAATCTTGGAAATGGATGTTTCTTTTATGATCAAAGTATGTTTCTGTTAATTAAAAAAAAAAAATTTAATAAATAAAATAAATTTTGTTAATATTACAGCTTCATGTAATAAGGATAATAACTGTTCACCTTTAGCAACTTGTGATTACAATGAAATGCATCAAACTCATGTTTGTACTTGTGTAGCAGGATATATTGGTATCTTACTTCTTTTTAAATATGTGTTTAATAATTTTTTTATTTAATTTTAAATTACAAATTTAACTTAGTTCATCTTATTAATATTTATTTAGATATTACAATAATTTTGATAGCTGTTATAATAACTTGCTTACAAATATTTTTACTATTCTATTATTCTACTTCTACTAATATTCTGATGAAAATCATAATTATTAACATTAGGAAATATGATAGTTATGATTGCTATTCAAGCTGAAAATTTCATGTACTTTGAAAAAATTAGTATCTGACTGTAACATATAAAAGAAAAATCCTCATAGTGAAGTATATATTTCTACTTTTACACATTCTTTATTATTGTTCAAAAATTTTATTTATTTTTTAGTTTTTTAATACTACTTGTTCTGTATCCTGGCTATAGAAAACCTGTGATATACAACATATTTACAATATATATTTACTATTTTAAAATTGTAAAAAACAAAATTACATTAAGTTATGTATCAATTATATTATATCAATTAATAGCATATCTAAATAAAATTTATCAAAAATAAACAAAAAAATTAATACATATACCATCTATCTAAATATTTTTACATTTATAAAATTAATTTAATATTTATTAATGCATATTTATAGGTAATGGTTATAACTGCTACCTTGCTGGTTTAGTAAACAATGAAAATCCAATTCCACAATGTCATGTTGAAATGTGTTGGTGCCCATCTGGATGGGTATTCCAAAATAGTATGTGTTTAAAAGAAAATGATGATATATTACAACAAGGATCAGGCGAAATTATGCATGATCGTAAGTATAATCTTTATTTATATAAAAATAAGTATATCTGTATAAGTGCAAGTATAAACTCATCAGCAAGTGGGTCTTTCGTCTAAAAATAGGAATTTGATATTAAATATTATAAAGGTATTTTATATGCATGGAATGCTATATACAATAAAAATAATAATTTTATGTATAATGTATTAATTTAATGTAATTTATTAAATAAATTTGTAGCATGTTTGCATGTTATAAAGCACGTGTAAGTGATTTAATAATTTATATGATAATCTATATTATGTTTGAAAAGTAATGAATTGTTATGCACATAATAATATTATTATAGTTCTGATATATTGTTAATACTATTATTATTAATTTATCAAATTAAAAAATGTAATCAAGAAACTCCAGTTTATTACTTAGTTAACTTCAAAAATTTAAAAATTGGATGCTGCAACATGGATTCTAGTATTGGCGCAACCACTACCAGAATGCTTGGAGGAGACCTGTATATGCCCATGGGGATACAATTATGATCGACCCAAAGCTCTTTGTGTACCACATCCAGGGCTAATCCAGGAGACGATGGGTTCTTCTGGGTCCAATTGTATGAGCTAATAATTTCCTGCTTGGCTTATAAGTGGCTTTTCATGCTTTTATTTTTTAAGCTACCATATTTGCTTATGTCTAATAGTTTATGATAATTTTATAATTTTTTTCAATAAGTTATGCCTCTTTGAACAAAAATGTTATTTTATATATTACAAAACATAATTTTATCATGTTAGATTTATAATAAATCAATTTATGTTTTATAAAAATAGTTAGAATAAGAAAATAGATTATTTCTTATTATTTCCCAAAATTTTTATTTTACTTTATTATATATAGTATATTCATTGTTAATATTTGTATATATACTTGAATTTTTCCACATAATATAAAGTATTGTATATAAAAAATATTAGGGTATGAATATTGAAAAGTTACTTTTTATTCTTTTTATTTATATATTTTTTCAAATATAAATTGATTAAAACTATATAAATTGAATAAAAATATAGTAATTTATTGTTAAAGCTTTTTTACTTATCCCTGCTAGTGTACATGAATAGAAAAAATAATAATAACAGTTTGTATTTGCTATTCATAAACAATTTCTGTAATTATAACACTAAATGTTGTGATTATGAAATTCTGAAAATGGAGCTTCTAAACGCTAAATAACTATTTATACTGGCTTATGTTTAGCGTCGTGCAATGTGCTAAACAGATGCCATCCTTACGCTCAGTGTATCCACGATTCAAGCAACGAGCAGTACTTGTGTCAATGTATTCAGGGTTATGAAGGTGATGGAATGGAATGTTCAAAAATTGGTCGGTATTGTTTTTTATGAAACATTTCATTAACGAAGCATTTGTTACAATCAAAGTTTTGTAAGTAAAACAGCATAATTTTATTTTTACGCTAAATTACTATTAAACAGAAATTTCCTGTTTGGATGTTGATATATGTGATCCTAATGCATCATGTCATCAAGATGAACCAATTGGCAAATGTATTTGCAACGCTGGGTTTAAAGGAGATGGAATGACCTGTACACCATATGGTGCTTTTGTTTTTATATTATTATTAATAATATTAATATTATATGGATCAAAGCATATTATTTATGAATAAATAATATACAGATATTTAAAAAATAAGATAAAAATACATACATTTCATTAAGGCTGCTATTGATAAATCCTGCTTATACGTTACGAAAAAGTACAGCAGACTTTTATATACTAACATAACTTTCTGCTTGATGCAAAGCACTTAAAATATACTATACAAAGATGTAGTTATACAGATTAATCCCATACTACTTCCTTTTATTAGAAGCACATATTATCCCAACTCATGAATACATTCAAATTAATAGGCAATGAAATTAGACAAAGTACAACAAATTATATAATTATATAATAAAATAATAAATTATATAATAAAGTAGTTTCATTAAAAACATTGAAAATAAAATTGTTATAATTTTATTTGAAAAAGTTTTTGTTAACTAAATTTTAATTTAAACTAATATTTTTTGTTCTAAAAATATCAATACTTATGGTTATTTTTTCATAAATGGTTACAACTTTTAAATTTTTTATAGAATATCTGCATTTGGTTTAAATTTGTACAAAAAATTGCACAGCATATATTTTGTATTAAATTAAAAACTTTTTTTTTAATATTTTTGCAGAAATAAAACATTGTTCTAATTCTAAAACTTAATGTTTAATTATAATTATAATTTAGTTTTTATGAAAATTGAATACAAAATAATTATTTACCAAATTTTGTTTTTAATTAGTATTGTAATTATAAATATAAAAAATAATTTTAATTGATCAATTGCTTACAGATGAGTGCCGCGAACACAAGGAATGCGATGAAAATGAACGTTGTTCTTATGTCCCAGCCAATTCACGTTATGAATGTACCTGTCAACCGGGTTACAATTTACTTGATGGCCAATGTATGACTGCAGATTGTTCGATAAATCCAACACAATGTCACGTAAATGCCCAATGTATATCTACTAACAACGGTCTTGAAGAATATCGATGTGTTTGTATTTTTGGTTATCGCGGCGATGGCATACATCAATGTGTCGAGGAATACATTGCATGTAATGACATTAATAATTGTGGCAAAAATGCCGTTTGTGGATACAATCAGACATCAAATAATTATGTTTGCGTTTGTTTGCCAGTAAGTATAAATGTTTGTAACCAAAATATAACGATGTGATTACAGCACGCGCGTATGTGCATATACCTTGTAAATAAATATAATATAAACAAAAATAAATCTGGAAAATTTTTTAATTAAATTATATAAATTAAATTTTATAGTTTTTCGCATCGTTAAATTTTGTAGAAATATATTTTTAGATTTTTAAAATATTAATGAATAATCTTAAAAATATATATTTTAAGCAAAATTTTATAAAGATAAAATAATTTACTATAATAGATAAGTATGTACTTAGTAAATGAGTACAGATAACTATATATTATGTTATATATTTTATTGTTATTTATTATTAAATTTATGAATTAAATTATAATAAAATTAATTTTTTGCAGATTTTTATGGTATTTTACGTAGTTTTATAATTTAAAATATTAGAGACATAAATTACAAATATAATATTTAATGAAAAGAAATAGTTGATATTTTTGTGCTAATAAATACAAAATAATATAAATATATTCTATAATGCAAATATACCCAATCTATTAAATTTGTGTAAGACAAAATTTTGCACACAAACAGGTTAAATGATGACAATAAACAGACAACTTTTAATCGGATTTGATTTGGCAAAGAACAAAATAAAAAAAGCAAATAGCTGTTTAGATAAGTCAATAGATTCTATTTATTCATTGAAAGTGCACTTACAAGATTATAATGAAAAACAGCTTTGGAAGGACGGTGAATTAGCTTTTAAATATAGACGATCACATTCTAGATGGCAATGAAAAGTCAATACTTACAATAAATTTTATTTAAAGAAACAAAGTACAACCGATAATTCAGACATATTAATTTAAAATCATAAACTGTCATACCATTATAAAGTTATGACAATCAATCATGAATGTCAACAATTCATGACTATATAGCTGTGTATACTGACTATGTAGAGAGCTTGTAATTACTCGTGGAGCTTAGAATCTTTTTCTAAGTCTATATTATTTTATAAACAGAAAGTGCATTGAACAATTCTTATAAAACCGGGTTATATAAATTGCGTGCCATCTCTTTTATGGTATATTTAAAAGAATCAACTATAAAACATTAAATTTGTATACATACATAAATAAGGTAAAATTAAAAAACGATAACAATTTGACTCTTAAAATATTATTTCGTATTAAGTCATTAATTTATCAACTTATCCTTGCATTTAATCATCATTAAGTTATATCTGAATTTAGAATACTTGTTTAGTTATAATTTTAAAACAAATACAAATAAAGAATTGAAAAACAAAATTTTCATTTTTTATGAATGTTCTATAGATGTATGTTGGCTTTAAAATTAAAAATTCCACACCTTAAAACTATTATTTGAACTTGGAACTGCGTTTCAAATTTTAATTGATATAGCCGACTATGATAATCTGTATTTAGCATTGTCAAATGATGGATGACAATTTTTTCTGATTCCAGTGTTATGGAAGTAATTAGTTTCAATAAAATACGTAAACGTTAATATTTATATTTTCTATAAATCCGTATTATGTTTTAAACATGTAAATTTTATATAAATAATTCAATGTGCTATATTATTTAATATATTCCTTAAGTACTAATATATCAAACATTTATTTGTTAAATTAAATTTATGCACATTTATTAATGCAATATCAATTTTATTTAGGGATATTATGGTGATGGCTTCAATTGTATTCAGCAAACCTCATGCAGACAAAATCCAAATCTTTGCTCTGAAAATGCATCATGCATTCATCTAGGAAGTACTGAATTTACATGCATATGTAATGAAGGTTACATCGGAAATGGCAATAATTGCCAATCTCGTTCTAAATTTGAATCGAATTTTCTACTAGTTAATCAAGGCATGGCTACGCATAGAATACCATTGTTTTCTACATCAAATAATCCAGGAAATCCAATTTATCTTGCTTATTCCCAGATGACTATTGCTTTAGATATAGATTGTCCTAAGGGAAAAGCATATATCAGTGATATAACTGGTATCGTATTAATGATATATAAAATTTGTTCAATATCTTAATATTTAATCATATTTATATTACTGTATTAATAGAAAAAATTTTGCATTGCAATTTGATTTTAGAATTTTTTAAATTCTAGTTATTTTTTAATAATTAAAATCATTGTCTCATAAATATTGTGCTACGTTAACGTTATTGTGAAAAGTATATATTATTAATAAAATTATATTAATTTTTAAATTTTTATTGTATATAAAATAATATTTAAAAATTATACAAATAGGTAATAAAATTACAAGCATTGCATATAACGGATCTCAATTAGAAGTTTTTATTAATCAAGTTTCAAGTCCAGAGGGTATAGCTATAGACTGGATATCTAGAGCAATATTTTGGACTGATTCTGCAAATGAAACAATCGAGGTAGCACATTTAGATACAAAGAAAAGGAAAATTCTAATTAAAAATGATCTTGTAAATCCCAGAGGTATAGCTGTCCATCCTTATAGGGGGTATTAAGAATTTAATATTTTTATATAGATTTTTACATAAAGATTTATATGCATACGTGGGCATGCATGCAAGTGCATTTGTATGTGTATATGATGTGTGTATCTAGTTATAGAAATATATATTAATATTTTTAATTTTAGAAAAATTTTTTGGTCTGATTGGAATCGTGCTGCCCCAAAATTAGAGTATGCTAATGAAGATGGAACGGGAAGACAAATATTTTTACAAGGAGAAAATGTTAAGCTGCCAAATTCTTTAGCAATTGATTGGCATTCTGATGAGCTTTGTTGGGCAGATGCTGGAATCTTATCAATAAGTAAGATACGAGATAAAAATATATTGTTTATTGCATTAAACTTTTCAATATTATTATCTTCTTAGATTGTGCAAATATTGACAATAAATCAGTACGAGTCATTATTAAAAATTTATCATATCCATTTGGCCTAGCAATTTCACAAAATCATTATTACTGGACAGATTGGAAAACGTAAGTAATTGTTTAACATACTTTATATGTAAAATTAAAATTTGTTCTCACTATTAACATTTTTAATAAAAATAATTTTAATAAATAACTAATATTTGATTATTTATTTTAGAAGTAAAATTGAAGTTGTTGCTAAGAATACAGGTGAAAATGAATCATCAATACCTCTTCCTGCTGGTGGTAGTGGTAAACCATATGGTATTGTAGTAGTTCCAGAAATATGTCCAAGAGGTAATGTTAAATAATTTGTTTTACAATTTATTTCTTTTTTTATTTTTTTAAAAAGAAAATTAATATTATGAATATCAAAAAATAGATATAATAACAAATAACAAATTTTTGTACTTGATGATACTATTAGTTATGAATTACTATTACTATTATTTATGAATTTTCATAATTTTAATTTTTTTTAATTAAATGTAATTAAATATAAATTATACATACATATATAAATTATATATAAATATTTAAGAATTTTTTTTATCAATAACTAACATATTAAGTAATATTTTTTATCAGAAAGTCATGTATTAATTGAAAGCTTATGAGAATATAAAATTCAAAATATACAAAACAATTAAGTGAATTCTTTTCTTCTAGTATCAAATATTTGTCAATATGAAAATGGAAGATGCAGTCAAGAACAGTTATGTCTTCCAGATGGCCAAGGTGGAAGAACGTGTGCTTGTGCTGATAATGCTGACTCTTCTTGCATGGATTCACATTACTCAAAATAGTCTTGGAAATCATAAGTTTTATTTTTACTGTAAAATTAGTACTGAACTAAATACTCATATCAATTAAAAAAGATTTATGTATATCGTTTAAAATTTTAAGTGAATATAAATATTTACAATAAATTAACATAATATTATTTAAATTGAATCAAATATAATAAATCTATATTAGCTTTATACATATTGTAACTAATTTGTAACCAATAGTTATAAAATATAATACTATAATATAATATATTATATTATATAATACCAATATATATACATGTATATGCAAATAATTATCTGTAATATAAAATGTTGTAAAAACTAATAATTATAGTAATTCTGTTCTACAAATTATATTTTTAATAAATAACTGCACTAAATAAAAGTATATTTACTAAAATTAAATATGCTATAAATTATGATTAATGCTTGTAATTTAATAAATTTGTAGTAGCATTGTTCTTAGACTTCGAGGCTGCACATCATTATCAAATCTCTAATGTAATTAATAAATTAATACACTGATTTTCCTCTAATATTTTTCATATCTTAATATCTAGTTTTATAGTATTTTCATTTTGTCAGTCATATCTTGCAATTTTAAAATGTATTCGCATGCAGTTTAAAATAGTATCTAACGATAAATTGAATCTTTCTGTTTATATTATGCATTTAAAACAGGAGCCAATAATTCTTTACAAATACGAAAAAATTGTTTGACATATCATGGACAATGTCAATCAATATACACTTTTATAAACACGATATGGATTAATTTAATTAAATATAGTATCTTTGATTGTACGAGCTGATATATACAATATAATAAATTCTTCAAAATATTTCTGTATTATACCGTCTATAAAACAATAAAAATACAATTTAATAACCATAAAGATACAACTTAATATCACATATTTATAATATTGGTATTCTGAAAATTCTTCTTAATTTTTTGACTACCCAACTAAATTTATATCGTAAATCATTGCGCTAATCTAATATTATTAAATCATTTCATTAAATATTTCCCAAAGAAATAATAATTATATTTTGCTACTCTATTTTTATTGCAAAGAGAATAAAAATAATTAATAAAGTCATGAAACTTAAACAATAAATAATGTACAACTCAGGATTATGATATTAAAGTACAATAGTCCAAACAAAGCGAAACCTTCCTAAATTTTTAGAAATATTTCTAGTATTTTTACATGTATTATAATTTGTATTGAATTGAATTGAATGCCAACTGGAATGTTGTAATTTATAAATCATGAGATCTAACAATCGAACAGAATTTAATCAGTTAATATAATTTTTATATTATTCGGGATAAAAGATCAAAAATCAAGTTTTAATACTAATTTTAATTTATAATAACTACAATTTTTGATATTTTTATTTAAAATAAAATTTATGTTATGTAAACTTACTTCGTTTGTCTGACAATTAACCCGAGTGTGAACTCTCCCAAGATTGAGTGGGGGAGAGGCAAATAATAGAAGGGGAGAGAAAGCAGTGAAGAAAGAAATGAAGTCAAAGAAATCGTATATTGTACTGTAAAACTGTCTTTATTTTAAATGTATTGAATATTTAATGCTATTATTGTCTTGAATGATGCGCTCTGCACAATCGCAATATTCAGAAATAAATGGAATATCACGGAGTTTGGAATAATTGTATTAATTACTTCAATTTCAATTCGATTCTATTTTCTGCCATGGTTTTACGAGTGAGTTGTTCTATCTGCTTGCTGGATTTTATGCTGAAGCAGGTACTATGTAAAGGTTCAATTCACTAATTGAACATTAGCAGCCGCTTTGAGTCGGACTGGCTTTCGCTTAATTGCTATTTATCTCTGATCTAGGTTCCGAATAAAATGTTGCGTTCAATCGTAGATTGAATACCGGTAACCACCGCTATATTATTTGCTAGTAGTCATATCCAGTAAACTATGTAGACTTTTTTAGTAGCGTCAAGTCGAAGCTTTAATGTAATAAATCGATCACCAATTCTTGAAAAAACTATTTTTTATCACTGCTTGTATTAGCTGATCCGGAGACTGAGATTTCTGAGGTTTCTGACACGCACTGCGAATGTAACACCCTTGAAGAGAACGGACGGGTGGAAATTGATTTAAGTATAAAAATAGCTTTGTCACTTTCATGTTTATACACATCATATCTACTTGTTTCATTTTTAATTGAAATAAAATTTCATCCCATCGAGCCATCAAAATAAAACCTACAGATTTTTTCATGCATGTTCTCCTTGCAAAAAAGTGCAATCGAAATATCCCTTATTTGAATTGATAGTGTTCGAGAATCATGCTGTTTCTCGACTTTCGGTACTCTCTCTTTGTTTTGTAAATTCTTATCGTACATTCAATACGTTTATGATTTCCAAATGTGTCCCAAGATATTTGAAACATTCTTTAAATATACATCGAATATTTACGTTTCATTTTATGACCGTTTAACAAGAGGGTTTTCTCGGATTGTGCCTCCAAAAGTTTTATACGTTACCACTTATAACCATAAATAATAATCATAGATTGTCTTAAGTAAATACCGAGCGCAGGAAATAGATAAGGGAAAGATTACCACCTCTTCGCCCCTTGGCACTTCGCCCTTCTCCAGGAAAAGGGCGTTGACATTTTTGTCAAGAGCGCCAATGACAACTGAAAATTAGTTTCAAA